>DWEE01001538.1:0-13086 GCA_018245755.1 Parelbella macleannani
ATATGTTTCATTATTCGCGTTGTTATAATATCTTACTACGTTACTATGAACGTATTACCTAACGTGTTATATAATACTCCGTTTGAATAGTTAGGTGGCTCTCGTTACGTCTGCGCGGGCGCACGCCAATTCTCGACTGCTACTACGCTTGCGCAAAATGGCGGCGTTCTTGTTTCATGTCACATTCTCTTTCATTGCTTTCTAATACTAAACGAATTTTACCATAATTTTTTTTATTACATTTTTGTCCGGAAAAAAATTATTCTCACAACTCACAGTGGTATAATAGGCTTCGTTTCTCAGATATCGTTTAATTTACTACTACTATTTACTTATCGACAGTGATAAAAACATGAGTTAAATCCGATTAATTTTATTTGAGTGATTATTAAACGTTTTAAAACAAAAATAACTGACACTTAATGTATATAACACGAATTGTGCTAGCTGAAATGAAATTATAAATGAATCGACGTAAAACCGTAATTGAATACGTAACGATATATTTTTGTACTATAAACGTTTACTGTACGATATAGCGTAGAACTTAATTAATTTGCACAGTTGTTGATTACGTGTTTGTTGAAATTATCGATTACATATCGCTTCTTCATTCATTTTCCTCGTACTACGAACTTCGTAGTACACACGCACCATATCAATGTGACAGTAGATTTCGGTTTAAAATATTACGTTTTCCAGATTGAAATGAAATAGACAGCTGGCTTAAATATTGAATTCGTACCGAACACTGTTATTACTGCGGATGTGAATTTTGAGCGCACTTGAGAGTTCTCAAAACACTTAAGGGTCATAAGTCTCATTGTTTGAAACTGACCAACCGTACGAGCGGAGTAGGGGGTCTAAGAAACGACCGGGTCACCCAATTTCTCGCGTCCCTCCCGGGTTCGATTCCGACCGTAATTACACCTTTACTAGTGTCGTTGAACTTTCAAATGTTTGTGCTCTTAGAAAATATAAGTGGACTCGGCAGCGGGGTTCCTTCCTAGATGCGTTTGCTATGCATTAGATATTGTTACAATTGAATTTGTGGCGCGGTCAAGTTACATATAGATTTCCGTTGAATTGTTCACATTAAAGCTGGATTTAAATATACATGTATTTAAATGCGGCTTATGTATGCGCTGTTACTAAGAGAATGTTAAATATAGAAGAATTACGTAAGGTTTCGTTACTCTGCCTATCCGGCAAGATACCTGACGTGATGGTATATTATTATAAAATATTCTTAAATATAATACATCTCGTGTTTGTGTGACATTTCCATTTCGTGTCGTTCCTGTTGTCTATATCAATTGAGAAACCACGGCGGAAATCCGTTAACACAGTTCTGTGAAAGAACTCGTTCAATTTGCGTGAAATTAGATTATTGGTGTGTTTGCTGATCGCAAGTTAATTTTATTCGTGAAAGTTCACTCACCTAGGACCGTGACGCGTTGGTTAATTTTGTAGAAATAACGTTTAATAAACAGCCAATTGATTGTTTAAAGTGCATATATAAGCTATATACGTTATCGAAATTTGACTAAACATCGTATTACAGATTGAAAAGACTATTTAGTTTACTGACTATGGGAATATTAATCATATTAATTATATAATAATTATGTAAACTTATGTAGTTCAAGTTTCCTTGACATAATAATAACAATAAACGGCTTATTCTGCAACGTTAATATTATTTATATTAAAAACATTAAATATGCAAAACATACCCCCAGTACACTCGCGAACATAACAGTTAGTTCTATTAACTTTTTTTATATTCCTTAGTACAAAAAGTAATCTACGGTCCAACAATTCAAAATCCAGTGGAAATATTGCTAGCAATAAAATTTCGTTATCAGTATAATAATTATTATTATTCGCAAATCCCCCAATAAACTTAATCGGCGAAAGTACAGTAGGCCACAGCCTGATCTATTGTCCCGTGATTCATGCATGAACAATAGCGACGCGTGCGCACCCTTTGTCGCTGCACCCTCGCGGACACTGACTTCAACGGTCATATTGATTTTTTAACTGTCACTCTCCCCACACACATTTCCTGCGCGAGTATTCCACTTCTACCCATATTTTACCCAGTATTATTATTAGACTGTTCTCAGATCAGTGAATTTGAATGTATTATGTTGAAGACTTTTTTAAATACATATTTTTTTAAATTTTACACAGACGATAGTTGTTGCTGATTAAGTGAAAGTCAGTGTCATAAATTCCGTAAAAAATAATTTACGAATTTTCACCAGGTAGACCGCGTATTGACCTTAATTATCCAACTCAAAAACACATGGACTACCCAAATTTTGGAGTGAACTAATGAAAACCATATAGCTAGTGTAACACATAAAAACTTATCGCGTTACGCACTCAAAATTGCGAAACGCGAACGTTTCAGAAAAAGCTGTCAACACACGTGTTCGATATCCAAATTTGAAATTCAGCCAGATAGGGGAACGGTAACGGTTTTACCGCATCTGCTCTACCCCCGCATGCGGTACAATATTTATAGCACCCTCTAAATGACCGGGGGATGCCATCATCTGTTACAATGCGGATCGGGTTCAATGCAACAGCACGCGATTTTCTCTTCTAGCAGTAATAAAGATAATTCGTTCCAAAATTAAATTTCACAAGTTAAAAAAATTAGTACTCAATCGGTTATATCCATACATCACTTCCGTTTTCTATTAAGAAATTGGAACACACTAATGCATTGGACTCGTTACGGTTGTGTTCGATTTAATTTAAACCTTTGGCCTTATTAGGTCAAGAGTATGATAAATCTTTTAATGTACGTTGCCTGTGCTATTACTGAGATAAAAATAGAAAATGAGAAATATGTATATCAGAATCGTGATTAGTTGAAACGCTTAGCTTTCGCCTATTCTTATGGGAAATTGACTTGATATTATTTCGTTCTTGAAAGCTCTCTTATTAGAAGGCACTTACAAATAAAATCTCAATAATAATGTGCTTATAGTTATTACTCGCTTGTAATGTTACGTAACGTCAAACTTAACATCACGCCTGTAATCCCCGAAGGGGCAGGCAAAGTAATGTAGCACTCTCCCACGTTTCAACAGTTACTTTTAAGTCCCATAGAATATGTGCTGAGCCTATTGCTATACACCGGGCAAAAATCTAGACTCCGAGTCACTTCTAGAAATTATAAAGGAAATATATTCAATTTTACCCGACTTGGGATTTGAACCCAGGACCTCTCGATCGGCAGTTGCGCTTGCAAACACTCGACCAACGAGGCAGTCAGTATAATATTAATTATTTGCATAATAATATTTTGGTTAGTATAATTAACGAACGTCATTACTACATTTCAAACATTATTGCATTTAAATTCATATAGCAAAAAATAAACACGAAATCGGTCTTACACGTTGTTGATACTAAATATATTACTGATAGAACTGATACAAGTTCTTTTTGTTTTTTGTCATGTGTAAAAAATGTACTTACACCCGACAAGAAACAAAACATGCGTTTTAAAAATAAACTTATTATACATGGTGTATTCGTTCTGTTACTTACATACTTATAAAGAGTCGTGCTACAAAAAATATGAACATTTCCCAATAGGTAACATATATCTGTTTGCATATCAATTAATCAAATATTAATATTTTTTTGTACGATTGCGGCTACACGTTAGCCTATTATAAAACAATGAAGATGTAGTAATTTAGGCGAATTTGAATGCTTCATTAATATTGCGAAAGGTACATAAATAACTTACAACTTCAATGTCATTCAGTTGTATTTATAAGCATCTAATTCATTAAATCATGTTCGCTGTGTCCTGTTATATTATCCAAGGTACTACTTACACCTGTTTATCTTGACATAACCGCCTTGACAAATAAAAAATATTTGTCTAATGTCCAATGTCCATTAGATCGTCTTGAATAATTAGTTTCGGCCATTACGACAGGTAGCCCTGCACTTGCTAATGCAGAAATGTAATTGTACGACGCGTCCATTGGGTAGTTCTCACGTAGGCACCTCACGTGTGAAACAACCCTAAGGAAGGTACGATATGGTTCAGTGCGCCCAACGAACTCTAACGTACAGGATAAAAAGTTCGCTTTCACAGGGTTTTGCTTGCACACAAACGCAATGCAGTAAAATATTACCATATATGGTTGGGTGAGTGATTCGTGCTTGGACAAGAATCGATTATTTCTTCGAGATATCAAAGCATATTTAAGCCCTTTCTAGCCAGTCGATGTTTATTGTCTAAACATTTGACCACGGTAAACGTAGCTGATTTATCCAGGATTATAGTTACGATTGCCAGCCATCAAAACATTTAAGGAACATTCTAGATCTTTCCCACTGTACCGCACTGTTACTATGGCAACAGAAACACGTAAACCGTTATAATGTGTTTAACAATCACTCTCTGCAAGTACTTAGGAGTAATTTTGTTCATTTAGAGTATGTTAACCCCGGGAAGAATCAATGAGAACAGTAAATTCATTTTATAAATACTTCAACAAAATTGTTTACACACACGCGACCAGACGTGCTCGTATCTAACGGAATACGGCAATCAAGTACAACATTGTATGGAGGCAGTCGAATTTAACTGTACGCGGGGATACTTCTAAAAGTTGAGACGAGCGTGCGTGGAGCGCCTGCGCACTTTCATATTCACACTTGAAAGTTTCTCCCACACGCACGCAGTTTCACTCTGCTCGTATAGCTAAGGTCTACTTTATTTGACAACAACTAACAAAGCTATATTAAAAATTCACATTAATTCTGCTACAACAATACATTTACTTAATACAGTCTTTAGCGGTAATAAGCGCGATTTTTATTGAGTAATTTTGTCCCGAGATTTAAATTGAGTAATTTTGCAACTGAATAATTTTTACCTTTAGTCATATATTATTATTAAGAAGCTATAATGTTTTTACGACTGTAAGCCGCAATAATAAAAAGCAATACTATCGTAAATATGACAATTGAATATTCGCAAGATTTTATCAAAATTAAATTCCATGAAATTATCAGTCACCCTAAGCTTGTAAATCTTGGGCTCAATAATAATTGTTGCTCGTGAAATTCGAGTTCCACCCTTCCAAGACTTGTAATTATGGCGTGGGCAAGCCATAAAAACAGCTGATAAGTAACTTCTGTTACGGACAGTGGGTCCTTGGTTTTTCTATGGGAAAGCTCGGTCCCGTCGAGCGTAAAATCTCGAGATTCATTCCTGTTTGGAAGCACAGTGAAAGTCGAACTTTTGCTTTCAACGGAAACATTGCAACTCAAAAGCACCCGCGAGGATAACTTTCGATACGAGATGGAACAAAAACCGTTCAAAAAGGTTGCTATACAAAAAGCACTGAGCTGTTGTAGATGGAAAGATAACACAATGCTTGACCGTTAGTTATTGTGTTTGTGTAATTTTATGTTGAGCAACATTATTTAACCAATTCCAACCGCCGTTAAAGTCTCTCTGCTTAGCCCAAACGTTGTCTGGTAAAATATGTTTTTGGCGTTGCTTCCGCCTTACCATTAAATGGTGTAATAAAAAAAATATATAGGCATGACCGCTAATAATAACAAGTTTTCAGGAGTTATTAAGAGGACACATAAAGAAATCAATCCTAATTGTTATCGATACAACAGTCAGTAAACCTTGAAGGCAGTTGTGTTCAATTCATACCTACATATATGAGTAAAAAACAAGTTAGTTGTATCGACTATATTTGCGTAGTGCCAATGTTAATAATATAAGCCGATAAAAATTTTATGTAGTATATTGTATGCCGTTCGGCAATCATTGGGAAATACATTAGATTAGTTTACAAACTAAATATTAATTCATATAAAAAGGTGTTTAAAACTATACTCCTGTCGCGATATATGGTGCATGCAATACAGCTAAATGGTAACCTACATGACAATAAACGAAATAAACAAACTCTCATTAAACAATTTAGAATTAGGGGCTTCTGTATATAATTTCAACGTTTATCTCGTTCCCATGACGGTTGATATACAAACAGCATTTACTGATATCTATAATTTATCAATAATAAGGCAAATCGATGGCTGTTCGCAGTTCGGGGTAGATAATTGACGGTATCAGCACCATATCGCCCTTGTTAAACGTTTTCCCATGAATGGTCAATGCACGTGTGTCTATGGGAGAGATCCCAAAGGGAGCTCAGTTTCGGTTCATAGAGTTTACCGGTCTCGTTAATGATTAAGTTCGTTAATTGACGAGCCATGCTATTGGAAAATCGATATGGGAAATGCACACAGTCCACGTTTATTTACAAGATATGTACTTTTAACAGGCCTGATGGACTTTGAAGGTTACATACGTAATGAATAAAGTTCAGTTACATTCGTGTTCTAAATTTTAAAAAACATTGCGTTCGTATTATTATTTATTGTATGTATTATTATTACCGCCGTGATTAAGATTCAAACATATAATTTGAATGTGCGTATTTTACACTGTTTGTTTGTATTATTTTCATTATTATGTACTCATAACGTCTTGTATGACAAATATTAAATTAATAATTTTGTTATTAGTTTTAAATAATTCAATAACATCCTATATTTGATCTTGTTAACTCAAAAGCTATAAAAGTCCATTGAATTAATTTTCTAAAGGTGATAAATCTTATAATTTCAACTTTCATAACGATTCTATCAGTTGTAAAGCCATTATATAATAATAATACCCTCCCACTATAAACCCCACGCTATAGTTCCGACGGTTGATTCCCGTGTCCGTGATCCTGTTGAAACAACGGGGGTGATTTTTTTTCTCGCACCACTTAGCATTTCGCACCGGATCTATAAATATTTACAACTCCGTGTGAATTTGACCTATCCGAACGTACTAGTTGGTGTATTTTTTTTATTAACAAGGCCACAATACTGTGATGCAAACGGACTTGCAAAACGTGAGTAAACATAGCTCAGACTTTGATAGATATGAATTTTAACAATACAGATATTCAACTCGCTGACAATGGTATCGTTTTTGTCAATTAGACAATGACGTTCGTCCAACTACTAGCGTTCTTAGACTCTTACCGTGACTGTCCTGTATCACGTTTTTCGTACTACATCTTTTATATCACAACATAGTTTATAGTGAGCTTTAAAATAGTGAATACTTTCAATTCACTAAAACTAAACAAAAATTTTTTGTGATGTAATGTAAAACGGAACAAAACTAAAAATATACACATACTTAGTTCGAGCGAAACTACCAACTATATTGTGACTTTACGTAAAACGGAACAAAACTAAAAAAATGTTTACTCAAATTTCACACCGAATATATTTTCGTCGGAGGCATCAATCAAATTTCATTATTTTCAATTTACAATGCGCTTCATTATTGTTTTAAATGGAACGCGTCAATATCAATTTGGAACGCGTTGGATTTTTTTTTCTTCGCGTCCGCTCGACAGCTGTCCGAAGTGAATAACTGCAGTGCTCTTAAAAAGTTCATTGTTAGTATATCACGTGTTAGCTCAAAAAGAAATATCGACCAAGACAATGGAATTTATTTATAAAGATTTAAATTATTTATACTGCCATTGGAAGGTGACAAAGATAATAATAGAAATTTATATCATGTCTTCGTATTAACGAGATTACTGAAATTATTGCGTTCTAAAGTGCACAATAGTAACATTACTTGTAATATGATGTACAATTTCAATGCTCATAAGATTTTTTATATGTATCTAAGAGCAATGACCACTTCGCATTAAGTTCCTTTCTAAATCGTATGCTATGTAACTACAACGTATATTTCATTATAAAAGAAACATCTAGATTATTACTCGATATTAAAGTAGTTATGTCCAAAAAAGGAGTTATGTTGCGAGTTGCAATCGTATATAAGAACCGTAATATTTCGTGTGTTGTCCAATTGCAAACAACGGGCGGGAGTAACTAAAGTTTTTAGCGTACAAAAGTAACGGTGAGTTGCCGAACGAGCGTTGCCATCGCCCGTTAAATTGCGAACGAAATAAAACATAATTCGCATGACGGAGTTGCGTACTTTCTAAAATTCGTAACGGATTAAGAGTTTTTATGTCGTTTCGTTCATTTGGTAAATGGTGTTGGTGATTACAGTTTATTTATTAATATACCACGCCTTTATCTCCCCAAAAAGAAGGGCAGAGGAGCCGAGTACTCCCAATTTTCACCAGTTGTATGTCCGTGGAATAGAGTATGAGCTTATTGCCATAAACCGGGCACACCATTTATTTACTGACGTCAAACACACCCACGTGTGACGCTGTCTTCGGTCAGTTATGAATTCGACAAGTCGGAAGTCGCGCTAACGACTCATCGTGGGAAAGGGACCTCGTAATGACATGTCGCGAGGACTACCTACTCTGGATGTGTGATAATAGTCAGTAAACTTTATTTTTTTGAGTGTCTAATGACAAATCCGAACCATTCCCATGACTGCAACTGATTTTATATAATTTTATTACCTTCTATTTATTGAATGTCACATATTGGCAGACCGCTGGTAAGTAGATGTAATTTCATACGAGTTATATGCAAATGTAGCCGGCGAATACAAAACCGCAAATCTAGGTCTACGCAAATAGTTGCAAGCAATTGATACTTAACGCGCGTGGGATAGACGCGTTTTAATTCTTGAACTATTTCAATGGAACCTTCAAGGTTTATACGGTGACTGAGTTCTTAATATTTTTTTAATGTTATATTCCATGTTCTCTTCTTGTTTGTTCCAACAATACACGCACTGTGACATCGCGGGACTGTATACATATGTGTAATTAATTTCGGTTCATTAATAAAACATGTATCTTAGAAAGCGTCTCGTATTTCCATCATTATGTAAATCGCGCCTTTGAAACGTTGTCACCCGCGAGAAGGGCGTGAAAATACTTGATGTATTGCTTCATTATTCGGTCAATACAAATGTCCCGGGGATATTTATAAATCAAGCAACATCAACACATTATTTATTCTCATATCCATTTCGATTGAGTCGAGGATAACGGCCACTCGAGACGCGGTTGGATTAGCCTCTCAATTCGTACATTTTAATGTTTATTTTCCATTGTTATTTTACGAATCCATTACGTCTTAAGATATCACGCAGTACTATTATTCAAAGGTGTTAGAAGGAAACGTGTGACATTTTAAAAATGAGGACTGTCCGAAATTGGATATTTTTGATCGTACATTTTCTTGATTTAACAAAACAAGACATGGTGTTTGAGAGTTTTAAACTAATTTTGTTTAGTATATCCAAACAATTGCTCAATATATAGTCAAGCCCTTAAGCCTGCAGTGTTTGTATAGACGTATTTGTACAAGAATCTAGCAAGCCGTTCGGGATTTGAATAAGTATTTACTTATGTGTAGGAGGAGGGATGCGGAGAGGGAGGCAGGCTTTCGAAATTGACATAAAGTTTTTAGAAAGTTTAAATAAATATTACATAGACTTTTCGTTAATCTACTACAGCATAATTAAAAAATCTTAACTTAAAAAATCCAATCAAAAGAGCAATATCATTGATGGTCACTTTAGTGTTGTGGGGTACTTTTATCCCTTAACCGTGAACCCGCCAGCAAAGAACACGTGTGAACTTTAACTCTTCAACTCCGTTGTCCTCTATCAATCTAACACTTCATTCTTCGCGACAATTCATGTGTCACAAATGTCCATGTTAAGATATTCTCTCCAAATGATGGATACATTGAAATGAATGGAATTATGTTAATGCAATAGAATATATGTTAATATGTGAGCATTACTGAGTCGAGTACATCTGAATAAATAGCCAATGTTCATTTCTGTTTCACGAAAACGTATCTGTTAATAAAAAGTATTCTTTATTGTTTTTTCCATTGTTATTGTTAGGGAGTACTACATTCCTTTGCCTACACCATCTGTTCAATACAGACGTGATAGTGTTATCTATGCTATTGTTGTTTCCGAAAAAAACCGAATTGGTTACACCATAAACGTACATTGGAAGCAATCCATCAAAACAGCTACATATGTAGATATAGAAGCTATTAATAGGACGGGAAGAACAGATTTTTTGTTTGTAAATTTATAAAAAATCTTGCTCCACATGTGCTGTATACGGAGAAAATTTCCAAGCGAATTACATTGAAGCCCGCTCCCACTGTACGTGATAATGTTTTTCACATGGCGTTTGCACAACCTGGTTCCTTACAAACAGAAATGCGTTAATTAACCGCGCCGCTGAACAAATAGTGTGCTGTGTTATATCTAAATACTTTGGCTGCATCTAAATGGTTTCAAAGTTGCTGGTGGCAGTTGGATGCGACGAGCTGAAGATCTAGCTCACTGGCCTGCTATTGGAGAGGCCTACGTCCAGCAATGGACGGGAGTATGCTGATGACGAAATGGTTTCAACTGCCTCGTAATCTAGTACCTAATTGCAACGGTGACTGCTATGCGAAATGGGTTCGATACACAGATCGGGCAAAGTATTATTCGATCTTTATAACTTTCAAAGTCTGGTAGTAGCTCGAAGTCTGGATTTGTGCACAGCGTATGCTTAACTCCCATAACATAGGACGTATAACGTAACTAGTGACAAGGAGTAGTAGATACTACACACCTATGTCTACCCCCACGGGGAAATACAGGTATGATGTTATGTTATAAATTATTTGTAGAACGTCGCGAGGTAAGAATAACATTTTGAAGAAAAAGTTCCAATGAACAAGGTAAACTAACAAACCTGTTGATCTGTCCAACCGTGATGATATGGACCCTCGATTGATAACGAACATTAGGTATCTTGGACGCGACACAAAATGAAATACTTTTTCGTAATTCTACATGTTACAATAAAAAAACGACCGCCCCTTCAAATACCATTCAGACCGCTACAATAAAAATAGAGTATTGTTGGAGAGAATTTAATATTTCATTCAATTCAGAGATTAAAGTTATATGAAATATGAATATGATATTGTGCTTCTTGTAATTGTAAGGGCTGTTGTATAATGCAGCTAATTGTGTGTGAACGTACGCTTATGAGCTAAGAAGATATGAATATTGATTATGTTAATTAGCGGCGTGTAATCCTAGACCGAATAAGGTCAAGTACGATGGAGTCAGGGACGGGCGACCCGGTACATACGCCATGCATTATCTATTTTTTATTATGTAACTGCTTTATATCCTATTTGTCAACTTATGTTCACATTTTGGTGTTAACCGTTTTAATAGAGTTTCCTTTCTTGAATCTTTTTTGTTCAATATTATATTTTCGCATTTCGTTTACATTAAGTCGATTTAATATTCTATACAGGCCTTCCATAGAAAATCTCGATTTCCTGAAAACGTCAGCCGGTATTTTCTAACTAAATCCATTGGAGAATCGTAGCGACGTGCCTAACTCGTTCTACCGCTCACAAAAAACGCGACTAAGACACCCAAGTACCTACATCAAACCAGAACATATACTCATAAACTGTGGTTCCGTTATTTTGAGGCCCTATAGGGTTCTCCTACAACGGTAAGTGGTCGCGCTGGTCTTTGACACCAGGATGTTGCGTTACCAATAGAAGTAGGTACATGCTAGGGTCAATAAAATTTTAGTTAATTCTTTAAGTAAATTAATGTAGGTATGTGCAAAATGACCATAATAGAAATGAACATCTAATTTAACGACAGAAAATTAATATATAATTGTAAACAACGCATTACATTAAAATTAATTTTACTGACTATAAACCTTTAACAATAATATTTTATGGAAGTATCTTCGAGACATTTATTTATTGGTATCCATTAATTAATTAAAAAGTCGCAATGTCTAATTTAACGCCAGAAAAATAACATATTATAATGGTAAACAACGCATTACATTAAAATTAATTGTGATGACTGCAAACCTTGTCAATAAAATATTTGGAAGTATTTTCTGGAAACTTGTCTATTGCCATCCAATAAATTTAATTAACAATTTATAACCAAGACGCAAATTGTTTTTTTTTTTTTGAGAAAAAACATAACATTTATTTCTGAAATGAATATTAAAACAAGCTCAAACATTTTGGCAGATGACCAATATTCGTCAACCTTGACAAGTCTTCATTAATTGTCTCGGCTCACCCCCCTCAATTCAGCGCTTCAATCAGACAACAACAATAAAAAGGAATTAAGCAAAAAAAAAAATTCAACAAATGTTAGATTCGCAAGAGTCACCGGCCTGTCTTCTCGGCGCCGGCGCATCGGGGTCGACGAACCGACGCCGTCCGTGTTATTGAACGTACAGTCAACATCGAAAGTGGACGTACCACGCACAAATCCTCAACAATGTTACACCCGCACACGCGTTGTTAAGCCATTAATAGATATCTCATAATAAACCCCCTTCAACTATCATAGCTTGCAGAAACGAAAGAGATAAATACTTGTTTATTTTATTTAGATTTCGCTGTTCACAGCATACCCCTAGAAGAAACTTAGCGTTATTATATACTATTAATAAATGAATAATTTTTAATTATAGTTAGTAAACCATAACTTGTGGAAATAAAATTGATAAATAGTAAGTATTATCAAATTATCCTGTTTCAGTTATTGTAAGTTACAGAAACGAAAGCGAAAAATAGATATTATCAAATTATCCTGTTTCCGTTATTATAAATCCTGTTTCCGTTGTTATAAGTTGCAGAAACGAAAGTGATAAAAGATTTTTACTGTCAATAAACATGATCTAAGTATATCGTAAAGTTTATGAACATTTTGTAACTATAAAACTGCTAGATCTGACCTTTTTACGTATGTTGTCATTATAACCATAACAGAAAATCTTCCTTCTCTTATTATTATTTAGTCTTTATAATTGTATTTATTAACTGGTTATTTATATATTCCTAGATCAATTATTGGACTTTTTTTTTCTTGCACCCAAAGCGTGCTGCATCGAGACCACTCCCTTAGCAATACGCCGCATTCTATGTAAATTGGATTTACGTAATATCATGTATATATGTATTTTTTCATACTAGTAGGAATTATAT
>DWEE01001539.1:0-13083 GCA_018245755.1 Parelbella macleannani
ACCGAGAACTCCACTCCCCCCCCACACGCCCCTCCTCCCATCTATACAGTGTTCATAATATGTGGGATAGTAGATTAATATGACTATAGTTAAATTCCTTAGGATAAGGTCGGGGAGGTATTGCGTTCGAATATTGTACAACTATTTCAAATTTGTATACATGCAGTAGACACTATAAGGACGATTAGACACGTAAAAACACATAAAGAGGGTCATAAGATGTATTGTTAAGGTATAATATAATATTTTTTCTATGATATTCCAAAACAACCTCATTCGCCTATAACGATTGCAACCAAAGCGACAACACTGCTCGGTGCTAGTTACCGACGGATTTTGATATTCCAAATTTTTGTTAACTTTGTACATACTTATTTATGTTGTTGTGCGCTTGTATACCCTATTGTGAATATGTTTGGAAAAATAGGGACAGTTTTGTTATTATTCAACAAATGTAGCTTTTTATCATTGCTTCATAGATAATATTGTTTATAAAAACATCAGTGGGCATATTGTGAGATTGAGTATGGCATAATATATGCACTTTCGAAATATGAGACTTTTTGGCAAACACAGTAGTTCCACACTTTTATACTCGACAAATATGGAATTAAACACTGACCCTTTGACTGTAAAAGACTATCTAAATCATTTAACAAAATTCAGTTTATCTGAAATGAAAGAATGAATAAAGACTGGAGTCCAAAGTGACTACGTAAAAAACAGAAATGTTGAAATAAATTTTCTAACCTTTGTTTTACCAAAAGATTTATGAACAATTTTTTCTGACAGCTAGGAACTTTTACCTTACGGAGGAGTTTGTACTCTGCTGCACTTAAAGACTATAAAATGAAACTCTGCAGTTATCACTAATGAGTTTTGTATATTAATGTACTATCAAAACATAGATAACGCAATTTTTTAATCAACTAGAAATGTCCATATACTTTTTGCAGCTTTAGCGATATTTCGGCATTACCCAGTAATAAAGTATCTAGTTCAGATCTGTTTAATGAGTGGAGAAATTAATGAAATAATATGTTTATATTTGTAATGATGTATGATAATAGTGATTTCTGACACCACAGCATAGTTCCTGCTACTTGCTTGTGATGTTCCCCTGACGCCTTATTGAAATGGTGGAGAATTAGGAATCCGTACGACTTAATACTACAAATATATTTTATTAATGTTTAAAACAATGTAAGTAATATCAATTACAAAGTGTTGCAAAATCTTTTTAAATATATGTATATATATTTGTATATATGATTACCATTGAATGCATCACAATTAGATAAATGATTTAAAACGTTTCTGTATAGCATATAATTCAATACTGGTTGAGTTTTTGTGAAGAACTGTCAAACACCAAAAATGAGTGTGGTTGTAGCTAATAATCATGTTTTATTTCTCTTCCTAATAGCACATAATCGTTTGATAGAAAGAGACGAAATATGCAGTAGCTAAAACTGAGAATTGCATTATTTCATCAGTAATGTTTGATAATGTAAACTAGTTTCATCTGATTGGGTTTCAATGTTAACATGCATAGAACATTAATTATAATTTGATGCTACATAGCTATTCATTATCTGTATTTTTTCAGTATCATTACAACAAGTACAAGGTTTAAAAAAAATTACAAACTCCAGGACAACTTCCAACATTAAAATTTAAAAAATGTTTTCATAATTTTCCCTACTAAATCTGACCAAGTCATGATTATAATCAATCCTTTTATCATTCCATTGTTGGTCATGTATCTTCTCAGAAACAATGTTTAAGGCGACTATCTACCACGCTGGTCAAGTGTATGTTAGCAGTGTTCACGATTATTAATAATAGTGATTTCATTCTGTCATCTTTGACTGTTTAGTAACAATGACGGTACGTCAGTATGGCTTTTGAATTTTTATTACTTATTAAAAGATTGCCTAGTGACATATAATTTACATACAATAATATAAAAAGAATTGCAATATGAAATTATTTTATGCAGTAAATATGGTAGTTTTATGTCAATGTGATATGACAGAATTGTACTATATAATGAACAGCCGCTGAATAATCCGTTATATACAGTTTAGAATTTAAAATTGGAGAGCGGGGGAGAGTGGAAGAGAACTGTCTTCTCTTTGCCTATTATCGGTCGTATTGTTGTAAATATTTCTAAATGACTGGCCTTGCATTTTTAGACCGGCTATAAGTTCACGCTCTTTTTTGGAAGTGAAATTGTTCTCCTGCTATTTGGTTAATAAAATAAAATCAAATCAAATTTGTAGTATGTATATGAACATAATTTTAACATTGGTTGTGGCTTTATATATTTAAAGTAAACCATGTCTTTTATTATTACGGTTATCATGTTGTGATGTATGTTTGGCCAAAGACTGTTTTAGTAATGATTTAGTTGTTCGCTTCGAATTTCGCTTCCAAAATTGTAGCAGTTTAGTTACACGAAGATCGTCGTCGCACGGTACAGTGTCGAAAAGGCTTATGTCCAATGTATTATATAGATTTAAGAGGCGATATGGCAAGACCGTGTATAATAAATAATCCGGAGTTTAGGAGGCTAGGTTTTGTTTTATTTATGGTCATAAAGATTGTTTGTGTGTAAACATTTTAGAAATTATTGAGAATTATGATTTGTTAAGTTTTACATCACCTAATAAGATTTATCGTCAGATGTAAGAGAGCGTGTTGTTGCGGACCTTATTGGTAGGTGTATATTGTCAAAATTAGGCACATTTTGATACCTTCAAGTGTCTCCTAATATTTGTTTGTTATTATACTGATACCAGTTGATACTGTGTTGTAAGTAGTGAGCCTGTAATCACAAGAGAAGTTATATAACTTCAGTTTCAATTTTTATACTGTATTTGTGACTGATTGTAGAGTTAAATAATCGGACACTTGTAGGTGGGTAGTTTAAAATAACATTATTTTTATAGTAAGACTGACAATGAGATAGCTAAGGCTCCGTAACTCTGGATTGTTATAATAGTATGAAATACAATTGTAAAAATGTAAGTAACTTTTATAAAAATACACTATGAAGAATTATAATTAATGCATTTTATTTTTCCTGATTTGGGTATTACGAGAAAAACAACTATTTATCAAAACCGTTATATTTCATAAAATGACTGAAAAGGAACTGGCTTACAAATAAGGCCCTTATGTGCCTGTAAAACTACTTATGGCCGATTTGTTGTATTTTCAATATTTAAACGATATTATAGTCTAATGATTAAACTTATTACATAGACAATGAAAATAACAATAATTTTGATGAACAGTGATAAATTAATAATAATAGTGAATTAATTTTATTATTTGAAGTCCTTATAAAAATGCAGTAACTAGGTCTAAATAAGCTACATCTAAGTTTTAGTAAAAAAAGAATTTTGGGCAATAATTGCAACTGGTAATGTTTTTCACTTCTTGAAGCTCTACTGCCCTAGGACTGCAAAACAATTCTGGTGGTGAGATAGATGGAAAGAGACTCATAATTTTTACTGTGATTAAAGAAACATTGTAATTTTCAGTGAAATATTAAACATTTTTAAAATTTAGGAATATCTTATCTAGCTATCTGGTTTAATATAACTTTTATATGGCGGATTTCCAGTACAATAAGTAATTTAGTAATTAAGTTGGTAACAGAGACATCGAAATAATTTCTATGTGTCTGTGTGAAATATCTCACCTCCAAAATTATATTGTTATATAATCACGTTTCGATCATAACATCATTAATTTGTCTATTCATAAGCGATCACACTTTGCTTGTACATAAAGGACTTGTACATACCGGATACATTCCTCTTTATAAATATTATTTTATAGGCACCTTCGATTCAGCTTACATATTGTAAAAACATTTAAATGCGTCATTTTGCAATAATAATAAGCAATCCACATAATTTTTTATAAATGTTGCACAATGCACTCCTGACCAAAATACGTCGATGCAAATTGTGCAGCGATTATAAAATAGTTTGTTTTTTATATTCTGGGAAACGAAGCAGATTCATTACGCGCTTAGGTATAATCGCCACAGAATATTGCAGTGCTTTTGAAACATTGTGTTGAAATTCTTGACAAATTAAATAATATAGTGACGCATTTTGTTTATGCAATACCAATCTGATTTTATGGCATAACACACTAAGTACTTTGTACGTAAATATTGTGAATTTCTATATAAATCTTATCTTAAATGGAAACGTGAACAATTGACGATATATAAAAAATACGCAAGCACTTTCGCAATCGTGAAACGCGTAATTAAAATATATTAATGCAAAGTACACACATATTTATAATAATAATAAACAAAAGTAAAGATATTTCGTAAAATTCCTATAACAACAATTGTTACATTACATTATTACTTATGAATAAAGTTTATAATTTTATATTACAAAAAATTGTAAAATTATGTTAAATAGTTACTTCCAAGTTATTTTTATTATTAACACGAACTTAATGTTGGTCGAAATATATTCTTATTAATAATATAAATAATTGCGTGGTAGGCACAAACACTTTTCTTTTAGGGAGATAACAATATTTTTATAAACTCTGATCATAATTTTGGAGGGGGTCGTTGCCGCGAACGTGATCAGTAAATGTTATATAGCACTGCTTTTTTCTCTCAAGGAGTTGCAACCTGGGGACAGATTAGAATACTGTTAGTAACATAACAAAGCACGACTACAACTACACTATAATTGGTAGTAAGAAACCTGTGGAAGTACTAATTTACTCTTTGTCTTATTATTAGTAGTACTAGGTGAGTAGGTACTCCTAAGTTGCTATTCAATTAGATTGACAGTAGATTGTAGTAGAGACCTAGATACGTAGTTTTATAGGCATTATATTATGTATAAAATATGCGTCAGTGGAATTAACACATTGAAAGTATATGGTTTAGATATCCGAAGTTCAAGTTTTGGAAAATGTAGATATGTTTCCACATGTGTAGACATGATAATAAATGAATAAAAGTAAGTGAGAACATACCACGAGCAAATTGCCGCTCTTGGCGCGCTGGATGGTCGGCTGGGCGCCATTGGTGACCTCGATAGTGCCGCCCTGCTTGCCGTTCACCAAATTATGCGCGATGCTGGAAATATATTTTATTACATATCAACTTACTACTCACATCGTTATCTCCTAGAACATTTTTATAAATTATATTTCACTTAAAGATCCTGGTTGGTTTTTTTATCTGCAGCTCTTGTTATATATGTATCGTACTACATATTTATATATACATGTGTACATTCACGTGTATTAAGAGTGCCTAAGCGAGTACTCACGTCCTGGTGTCGACTATTTCAATGATGTCCGGTTTCTTACTGTAGTCGGTGACGATGGTCAGAGCCTCGATCAGGTGGGTCACGGTAATGATCAGGTCACCCTAAATATAAACTACATTAATTATTTATTCATGCATTTATGTAAGCGAATATTACTAACGTTGAGTATTTTTTTTAAAGAATATGATACAATAGATGCGTGGAATAGATACAGAGTAAATGGCTGGATGCTCATAAATTCAAATTATTCCGTTCTATGAGAACTTTTTTTTTAGACGATCCGATGCATACTTATGTATGTATTGTTTAGTATATCTTCATATAATAAAATTCCTGTTGGCGATTGTGCGAGACTGTCCGTAATAATTCTTCAAAAATACGCTGACAACGTAACGAATCGAAGACTTATTCATGTTACACAGTGATTCAGAGTTTGGTACTAATAATTATTGTCAACTGTCGGTATACAAATGCAATAGTTCAATACTATCTGATGTGGGGTCGTCTACTTATTCTTACTTCTACCATTTTACACTTAAACAGCGCGATGACAGACACATTCACGCTAAGGTCTCCGTTAGTAACGGGAGAGAGAGTTACACAGCAGAAGAATCAAAAAGGATCGTAATCAATCAAATGCACTTCAATCTAAAAATACGCGTGACGTGTTAATAAAAATATCAAGTAGTGGTGTCCGATATATAATATGTACATGTATAATAATATGTGGATGTGCAGTCGGACCTTGTCCTTCTTGAGGTCCTGCGGGATCTTGACGAGGACGAGGTTGTCGGTCTCGTTGGTGAGGACGACGCGCAGCTTGTCGAGCGGCAGGCGGTGCTTGAGCTTGTAGGTCTTGCGCGCGGCGGCGTCCAGCACGTAGAGCGCGCGGTCGGAGGCGAGCAGCGCGCGCGGCCGCGGCTTGTACCCGCGCCGGTCGTACTTCACCGCCGCGCACGAGTACTGCGCGCACACACCCGCACATTGGCTATCTCACTCGCTCGCGTACACAGCGCGCCTCTAATGTCGCTGTAGCGTTATTTATATCGATTTCCCCCTTACCGTTTAAAGTGCAAATATATACAGTGCTAGTGAATGCGATGAATGACACTTCATTAATTGTTAATAAGCATAAAAACGGAACATCACGCCTGTAATTCCCGTTGGGATATGCGGAGGAGTGTAGTACACGCCCACGTTTAACCAGTTAAATATTAATATCTATCGTTATAGGTAGCTATGGCACTGAGTTTAATTACGTAATGTAAATACCCTGGATCCTTTGTTCATAATAATAAATTATCAAAATATGAGTGACGACAGACAGACGAGAAGCTATATTTACATAAAATATTCACATAATATGTGTTAGACTCACAATAAGCTGTTCCCCGGTGGGCCAGGACGGGGACGCCATGAACGTATTCCGCAGTACTTGATGTTCAGAGGTGAGTCGGTCGTCTTGGAACCGCTCCGCGATACTGCTCGGGTAGCTGTTCTTCTTGCCTGTTACACAAAAGATATCTTGGGTAGTCCATATTTATATATTACTATTACATAATCAGTGTAGGTTCCATACGGAATATACAGAAGGCATCGAGTGCAAGATATCTATGCTTACAGATTTGAAATGTTTCTTTTACAGTCATCCATCTTTACCTTTGAACATCTTCTCCGCGAGGACTTTCAGCTCGAACTGTTTCTTGTCAGTTGGGCTGAGTGCGAGCCGGTATTTCCTGGAGAGATGCGCCCGGTGCAGTCGGTGCAGCTCGGCGGAGGCCTCTTGGCACGTGGCAGGGCAGAGCGGCCAAGACAGGTCCAAGACCTTAGTTGGCAGTTGAGTAGAGAGTCGCTTCAACCAATGCACCTTAGCGATGCCCAGGAACCGACGGTTTTCCGGGGTCTCGGGACCGTTACGCGTGATGAAACCTATGAATAGCAATTTATTTTATATTATTGAAGTATAGGAATATATTGTCTGCTATTGATGCGAAGGTGTGAGTATAGTATGGAATAGGGTTTCCAGCGGCTTTATAAGCCACGAATGAACGTGTAACAGTCTTTATACCACACCTTGAATAAACGCTCTGATGACATCAGCAGCTTTTCTCCTTCTAGCCCTGAGCCTCTGGGCTAAGAACCTCCTGACCCATTTTTGAATAATGATAGTGGCGGCCTTCATCTTGCGGTACTGCTTCTTCTGCCAGTATCCCCTCCAGCGACTTTGGATAATGGTGGCGATGTCATTCTTCTTGAGCTGGTAAGCGTCTTCCGTTTCGAACAGCGTCTTCGGGAAGCGAATGAAGATTTTCGAGCTGGTAACAAAGTAATAGGATCGATAAGGGTATAATGAACTATAATACATAGTTTCGTAACTTTACTTCGATTTATTTATTAGCGCGTATTAAAGACAGTTAACAATAAAAAAGAATCCCATGTTTAGGTGGAGCTTGTGGTTATAATGCAACATATTTGTTAACCAAATACCTGTAGTAAAGTAAACCTGTAAAAATTCCCGAAATGTTGCTTATATCACTATCAGTAATCCTAATGATCCTATTAATTTGGATATTACTGAAACTACTTCACTTACTTGCCCAGCCTGTAGTCTTCTCTCTCATAGTTCAGCACTTCGACAAGTTTCTGAACGCCCACTCGCGCTGGCCCCGGGAAGTTGGGCCACGTGTCTGGACTGAGGCACTTATATCTAATGGAAATAAGGATTGAACGTAAGTAAAGTTCAGTTATCTACAGAACATGAAATACGCAAAATAGTGATTATTTCGATGGAGCAAAACAAGATTGGGGTGGGTTGCGCTAATCAGAATATATTATTGCATATCTGGATAAAAATATTGAATTCTAACGATCAGAAAATTTATCGTGTTTCGATTATTTTTCATATTGCTGTCAATAGACGCAGAATTTGAACAAAGCTTCTAACGGTTATTTCTACCTAACATGTGTTATGGTGTTCACATATGTACGTACATTATATACATACATATATAGAGATTGAAGTAGCGAGAGCAAATTATTGAGATTCATATAACGCAACAAGTTGACAAGAATGATATATGCATAAAATATGATGTAAGAAAGAAGCGCTAATAAGCAATATCCGTGCCACCTCTCCAGGAAGGCGCCGTAGGTGCGGCGGTAGGCGAAGCCGGCGCGCCGCACGCGCAGGTTCTCCATCAGGCCCAGGTACTTCACCTGGTGCGACACCAGCTTCTCGTCGAATTGCACTGCAACACGGTGGCGGCCACGCTTACATTGGACTCGATCATTCGGTTTGTTACAGGAGTGATAATAATATCGGCTACAAGCAGTTATAGGGACAGTTGAGGTTGGAAATGTAGTTATAAAGTTAATTATGGGTATTTTCAGTGGAGATTGTGCGTCTTATAAACTGCTTTTTTTCATATAATGTATAGAGAAATGAGGTTTAGAGACTAATAAAACTGTTAAGTAAGGTAACCTATTCAAATATATTTATCAAGATAGGATTATTTGTGAAGTATTAAAAATACTAAATAAGCATGAAAATAGATTTGATTCAGATAAATTTAAATTTTTTCTTTAATTTTGGAACGTTAATAAAAAAAAAACGTTAATGTTCTACATTTAAATTTTTTTTTGCTGTTCGTTTAATTTTTTTCCCGCAAATATTGCTTACTGGGCATTTTAAAGTCGTTGGGCTTGATGCAGCGGATGTAAGAGGGCTCTTTGCTGCTGAGGATCTTGATGAGCTCGTTGAGCGAGTTTTTGAACTGCGTGATCGCAGTCTCTGGCCGCTTCTTGCTGGCGAAGTTCATGTCCTAAAAGAGTATAAATTTTATGATTTCTGCTAATAATGTCTCAGGATAATTTAGAAACGATAAATTAGGTAGATCCTATATTGGTTGGTTGAATAGCACATTAACAAAATTGAAAATTTGAGTGAAATAAATAAGTTCTTCTTCATTTGGGAACGTTTACAAAAAAAGTAGGAATACCCTAAAGCAGCTGCCGACGATCGCGTTCCCGCTGGCCGCCATCACGCTCTGGATGTCGCGGAAGAGCAGGTCATTGTTCTTCTCCAGGAACGTGCTCACGTTGTACGTCACCTCGCCGGCATAGTGCACCAGGCAGAACTCCTGAGGATTGACAGTTTTGTGGACATATAACGGTGGTATTTTTAACACTTGTAATAATAATAATTTGAGACATCTCCACATATAGCCATTTTATTACAAAATAAGCTCGAAGTTACCAGTATAAGGAGAATCATCGTCAGCCTGTTCCAGTGAAATACTGGCCGGAGGCGCACCCATAATTACCTAAGACAATCTTCAATAATGACAATGCTCGAGTTTGAACATTAGTCTACCTTTATTAACATCAGTTTGCTGGGCTCTATAATTTAGACAACTTACGTCTCGTCCCATGGTCTTCTGCGTGCGGATGTCCACCTTGCGGTGCGACTTGTAGTGCTGGTGGCCGTCCAGGTGCTGCGTCAGCTTCTCCAGTAGCGACGCGTCGGTGGCGTCTCCCGGACGCAAGCACTCGTCGTCCAAAATCGCGATTATACCTGAAACGTTCATAAGTAAAATAATTCAGCATTAAACAAATAACTTATTAATATGAAATCAGATAGTAAAGTTTTCGCATGTCTGCTAAAATCAATTAGTCTATTCCAATTCATGGAATTTTCTAGAAGCAATGTGCTAGTTGAGTATATTATACCTCGGTGCTTTGCCTCAATGAGGTCGCAGATCACGATGTTGTTGAAGTATTCGACTGGCTCCCACTCGATGCCCTCGCGCAAGTACTCCTCCTGTTCCTGCTTCAGCGTCAGCTGGATGAACAGCTGCTGCAGCTTCTCATTACAGTAGTTGATGCAGAACTGCTCGAAACTGGAAACGTTTGTGTTAAATGTTTTTGAGATAACCGTATAATAAGATAACTAAGTAGTTAATCACATTAAATACACACCTATTCTTCGGGAAGATCTCGAACCCATAAATATCCAGGATACCGATAACAGAAGACCAGTTGTCTTTCTCCTTGGGCGCGAGAGACGCGTTCAGTCTCGCTACCAGCCAGCTGAAGTGTTTCTCGTACACGGCCTTGGCGAGCGCATCCCTTGCGTACTGTGCCTGCTCCAAGTCCAGAGGAGTGTTGACCACATCACCTCTCGCTTCAATAGTGCGACTCGTGAGCGATTCTCGAAGTTTTAGCTGGTCGACTCTGAGGAGCTGGAGAAATGTGTTGATATTATTAATATACGATGTAGACAAAAACATCACGCCTCTATGTATTAATTGTCCGAACACTGGTAGTACAAAATCTTTTTAGACGAACCGTTATTCGTTTTGATAACAATGAAAAATAGATAATAAAATAACAAAACAGATAACAAAAAAGGAACTTTTTTGTCATGACAAACATTCCAACGATATTTGTATGTAACTGTATTTGTAAACATATGTAAAACATTACATTGTGTGTAATTAGCACATACGAATCAAATTATATTAATCATATATTAATTAACGCTCCGCTCAGGTCGTTATTTTGAACAATGTAAAATAACCAAACATATTACATGTATTGTATTATAACTGACGAAATTATTATTTACGATGTAATTAAGATTTCATAACATAACTTTTTTCTTATTGTACACATTACGTTTTAGTAACTCCAATGTTTTGTAAGTGTTACATTATTTTATTCCAATCAGTAAAACCTTAAATTTAGTAATTTTTTCAAAGTTTTTATATTTTAATAGACATTTAATTTTGATTTTCTGAATGTTTTTTAGTTGTATGTTTTATTAACATGCAATTTATTTACTGCATAATGTAGTTTAATTTTCGTTCTGTTAATTAGATTGACGTTTTCGAATGGGTCGGTTTGTAACACGTTTTATTTTATCGCTGTCGTTTTTCAAATATTCTCATTTCTAATTGACGTTCATCATTAAACTTTTTATTTAATTATTTTAGCCCTTATTTTTGTTGTGCTATTGCCGGTTTAATAAACATAAACACATATATTATTCATAAATAATTGATTAATTACGTTACAATCCACAATAACGCGCGTTGGCGGACATCTTCTACACAATGGACATGTTCAGTTTATAGATTAAAACAAACTTTAAACATAAACCATAAACATACAATCGTAACCTAAACTAATCGTAAATCAAAGCAAACATAAACATTCAAGAACAATGGACCCAGCTACAAACCCTGTAACACGCCACCGTGTAACGTCTATTCAGGCGTTTGTGGGACATCTGAATACGGCGACACTGGTTACTTAATACAGCTAAGGCCTTATATTATCTTGGAAAATGGAAAGATGCTACATTTAGGTGGGTTTGGAGAAAATTTTCTTTGATAGATTTGTTAGAAACATCGCTAGTAAAATGTGAATATTCAATTTCAATAATATTTTATATATGCAGCTCTTATTACAACTTTTTATCCTAATTTATAATGACCACAAAAGGATTTAAGCATAAATATTTAATATGCAAATATTTAAAAAATTATTCAATATTATTGTGATTCTTTTTAAAATTACATGACGTGTCACTCAAAATGAAGTATGCATAATGTATTTCCGGTTTTAGATAAAAACAATTGCATGTTTTTATTTCATCATTATTATCATCACCATTATCGTCAGCCCGTCCTCGTTCACTTTTGAAACGAAATTTGTGTGGGTAAGTTGTCTATTAATTTTGTTAAGTTTATCATCAAGTGGACACTTACATCCGCAACGTTCACGCTGTTGGCGTCGTGTGTCAGTATTTCAGCGTATCCCTTGTCGTTCTGCACGAATTTGATGTTACCCAAATGCAGAACGCTCGCAACTATCTCGAACATGTCCCGCTGTTCATTTTCACCGATCTCTATCACCTTCATCGCCTCTTGAACTGTACGGAATTGTTCAGCATCATTCATCTTCTGGCTCCCTGGTGTCTGGTAGAAATTATTACAGTTAATAATAGTTACGTTAGTAAGTGTATGAAAATCTGAAAATACCGTTATAATTATAATAATACCAAAGGAGAGACAATATTGTTATTGCAATCTTGATGTTCTGCTAAGCTGTTAATGATCTTATGCTCAGTTTCAAATGTGATATAACATGGATGTCGTTAATACAAATCATAATAGAACACCTACCACATCAGTTGTATATTTGTAAACTTCAGGTCTTCCTTGCAGCCTCAAATGCCTAAGGAGATCTTGATCCGCACCCGCTAGCAACTGATAGAAGATATGAAAGTTCCTCTCTCCGGACATCTGGCTGACAACCCTTGACTTCTCCAAAAGGTAGTTGAGGATGTGACCACCTTCAGGAGCGCCTTCATAGTTGAACTGGATGTCCATGTACTTTCCGAAACGACTAGAATTGTCGTTCCTATGTGTTTTGGCATTTCCGAAAGCCTCCAAGAGTGGGTTGCTCTGAAGCAGCTTGTCTTTGACCGTTTCGACATTGCGAAGGTGGTTGGTCCGCGCCGCAATATATTCCAGCACTTTCTTGGATGCTTCCGTTTTCCCGGAACCAGATTCTCCTGTATATAAAAACTTTCAATAATGTATTTTAGTACACTAAACTACTTTTCAGTTCGATAAGAACGTGTTCCGGTTGTAATCATTTATCAGATTCGTTTTAATGGATTTAGTCATGATAAAATTTATAAAGCTAATCGATTTAAATTTGACGTAATAATTATTGCTGTGATTAT
>DWEE01001540.1:0-13080 GCA_018245755.1 Parelbella macleannani
ATGACGAAGACGAAGACGATGAGGATGACGATGACGATGGCGATGACGATGACGATGACGATGACGATGACGATGACTAAGACGATGACATTGACGATGACATTGACGATGACGATGACGATGACGATGACGATGTTGACGATTAATTACTATTCGTCATAGAATTTTTATACTACTATGTATATAATTCAATATCAAGGGAAGCAATCATAGTTAATCCTGTATTTTTTTTTCTTGGTACTGGTTAGGAGGAGGTAGGTGGAGAGTGGAGCAGAAGAGGCTTTCTTTATTGTAACATACTCGTCAATATTAACGTTACTTCGCGATTAGTCAGAACAACACTCCAGACATCCATATATTTATATTTATTTGCATCCAGGACTCGAGATTAATCAAGACTAGAATTAAAGTATAAACCTAGCTAGAAAGCTCAACATAAAACATTTTATTCAGTTGGGTCGCGTATTATATCATTTCGTATGTCTTAACACTCTTCCTTGTATTATCGTATGCAGGCGTCTAGACCGATTTATTTTTAAGTGATAAAACACCTGTATTAGTTCGTCCTATATCTGTTATCCGTTGTTTTATCTTATCATGTATTTATATTTTATGTAATTTGGGGTGCTATAAATGCACGCGGTTTATTGTATTGTAAATTGTGTGATATTTTATTGTGAGTTGTCTATATTCCTGTGTATACTGAATTGTGCGTATTGTGCAATCTGCTGTTCTGTTAAGATTGTTGTCTGGTTTATTGTCTTGTGACATATGTCAGTTACGTGTGATCTGTGGTTTATTATTATTACTATACAGTCACGCCAGGTCCCTTACGAATTTGGTAGCTGGCACCGTGTTAAGTGATTTATAGGGTTAAAGTTGTGTGTATTATAATCGGTGGTTGTTTAAGTTGGTATCTGCCGCTTCGCTAACAGTGTGTAGGTACCTTAAATTGTTGTAAGTGGGGCGATGCTTTCCCGATCCAGTTTATAAAGCGCGCATTCATTCACCGTGTACGTATGTCTGTCAGCTCGTAAATCGAGAATGTGATGAATGTTTACTGTTACATCATTTTGGACGTGTATCGACGTGAAATTGTTTTTAATTGTTTCATTACGATTTGATGTAAGTAGGTATAATGTCTGTGTTTTTCTCAATACCTGTTCCGGTTTCTTTTTGCAATAATTCTTTTGGCTTCAGTCTCTCGTTCCGCTATTCAGTTTCTTCGACCTCGTGCTGTTGATGTTAAATATCCTTTGTGTCAGCGCCGTATTACTTTTATGAAAAGTAAGCTACGTAATAGTCTATTTCTTTCTAATATCTGATAGTACTTTTATGATAGGGACAGCTTTATTCATATCATCCCCGACTTTAAGGGTTTTCTATTTTTAAAGCCTATATTATTTCTCAGACATTCTCTCTCCCATCTCATTCAGTCTTCGTTCGGTATTTGCTGCAGGACCGTACAGATTCTGATGTGTGGTCTCACAGCACATGTATCAATTTCCCTATCTGTAAATATACATTTACATGACTAATCTTTTATAAATACACCAATAAATCTTAACATAACTTAAGATTATCGGTGTTGATATCGTAAAAAGACAAACTACTGTACAGTAAAATTATTGAAACGAGAAATAGTAAATAAATGATGTGTCTCGCTTTAAACCTCTCATTTGGAGCGAGATAAAGATATAGCGGCGAAGATAAAAAACGTGTTGGTTATAAGGCCACGTTCAGACTTGTCAAAATAATTACGATTATTACCGTAAATGATCTTATATCAGCGGCGATTTGAATAATCTGACACCTTTTATCGGAACACTTTATGTAACTGCTAGAGTTACGGTGTTACGAAATTGTCACAGTCGTCAATGGATTCAACGTGTTATTATTAACGACCAACAAGTCCAATACTGGCTGATGAGATTATTTTAACATTTTCGTATTTTTTAATTTCCGGAGTATTATACAAAAAGTAATATGCACTATTGACTGGCCGAGAATGAGGTGTTTAACTCATCATGTATGTCTAAACCGCGGCCAAATTTTTATATAAATGAAAATATGTGGCCGTATACCTTTAAATAAGATGAGAATAATCGCCAACAAAGATAATAGAAGTGGACAGATGTCAAAAGACGTCTACTACTGATGTAATAAATACTCTATGGGACAATAGCGTATTTATTTAGTTATATGAAACAAGTTATTTCCTATATTTCTTCATTTTTAAGTTCACTTTCAGCTAGCGTGCAGTTATGTGATCGGTAAAGTTGTCTTTCCGAATAAGTCGCGTATTTGTAACGTGTGATTAAACTGGTGTGATTAAATTTCATTTGTGCTAAACATACGTATTACGTAGCCGCGTCTCTCTATCTTAGTTTCGTATAGATTGACAACATCCGAGGGATGTTATAACTTATCGCGTTTCTGCGAAATAATAATATAACAAAATAAGTAACATAACGCCTGTAATCACCGAAGAGGTAGGCAAAGAAGTGTAAGCCACTGCCGCGTTTGACCAGTTAAGTTTACTTTCCATGGAATAGTTGGTGAGTCTATTGCCTTACACCGCCCATAGATACAGACTCCGAGTCACTTCTAGAAATTCTAAATTAGAAAAATCCAATAGTGCCCGATTCGGGATTTGAACCCACGACCTCCTGATCGGCGGTCGCGCTAGCAACCACTCGATCAACGAGACAGTCGTAAAATCTACCTTAATAACAATAATACGTGGGCTAGTCGTGTAAACAAGAACTTCTGATACTCCCTGCTTCGAAAAAAATTTAGGTAGGTACACAGGATTTTCTACATATGCTCCCATTGGAATAAAAGCTTCCCCTCTTAAAGATGATTCACGTGTACTTATTTCTCTCTTATAGTTATCTAAAACAACTGTGACGTATAACATTGATCGTGGAGTGGAAATATGTATGTAGGTATACAAATACGATTAAAGCGTAAATCATATTGAATTCTCATATCGACAAGATTATTGCAATCGGTATAACGGCTGGGAATGCTGGGATAATAATGGGCTTAGTTAGCATTTTTGACTATGAACATTTGAATATACAGACATGTATATAATATGGCGTTAAAAATGCTTGGATAATGTAGCATTGATCAATGTTGTATTGGCTTGTTAGTCCTTGTGCCGATTGTTGTGGGTTCAATTCTCACCCAGGGCTAAGGTAATAACTATTAGCAGGTTTTAGTGATGTTTATTTGATGTTTATGTTTATCTAAATATATTCTGATCAACGTTGAACATAATCATTGGGTCTAATTAATCTTTATTGGCAACTGTCGATAGGTGTGAACACGTCTCGTGCCAATACTATTTTAGAAATTGTAACGAAGTATAATAAAGTTTATTTTGGTCATATAGGGGAGGTATTTTACTCTACTAGTCTGATAGAATTCCGTTTGAAATTCATAATGTCATATTTAGGTATAGGTTATAGACTTCTTTAACGTATCTGGTAACGGCGACCCTGTTCACCTACCCCCGTGGTGGATTTTTTGTTGACTAGCGAAATTGCATTTAGCTATGAACACTCGATTACAATATGAACAATGCAGTTGACAATTTAATAGGAATTCTCACACTGTTCTAGTCTATATTGTGAAAAATGTTTTGTCTTATTCAAAACAATTGTTTGCTCTCTTGTTGAAATCTAATTTATGAAGCAGCCTCAATACTTCTATCTGCCGTAAAACAGAAAAGTCTTAAGGGTATCTCTCAAATGATTTTTTATAAGACCGTTGATATTTAAAGTAAGGTATTGCTTAGCCCGGCAACTGTAAGCTTAGATGAGCTGGCTAATTAATTGCTGGTGCGTTATTTCAACTACGTAAAAAATATAGTCTTTATCTACATAGATATGTGCACACATACACAAATACACTCACACGTACAAACATCGTCTTGTTAATATTAATCCGAACCAGAAATCTGCTCATAAATCTATTGAGAAATAAAATGCATCCGTCTGGAGTTATGGCAGCGTAACATGCATCCCCCTTTTGGTGTGTAAAAATAGAGAAATGTGACTTTTACACAGACTTACTCATACGTGTCGCAGATCAGTAATAAAATTCGGTTTATTACAAAACGTCTAGCGTCATATAAAACACTATAATACTAATAAAATCAGGAGATAATAAAATCTCTTTGTCCTATAATTATGTGTAACGATTATTTATATAATGATATAATGGTAACTCAATACCAAGTACATAAATAAAAACAATTATGCATGCGGTCGAACCATGCGTTAGGTATAACAAAAGACAAGGATTTCATTATATGATATTTTAACCCTCGTATATTTTTTCGGGATATTCGTCAAACGATTAAACTGAACTCAGCTGAACTAAGTTAGCAGCGAAAAGTTTATTAATACATATATCATAATATATTATAGTAAAAGGTTATGAAATTCACAACACATAAGTGAGTTAATTTTGTTGCGTAATTTCTTCAAATTTATTTCTTTTGCTGAACGTCACGACACTGTACAAGTCCCGTATTGCCCTAATCCACAGTTTTCTACAACATTCATATATACACGCGTTCTAATCTCACGGGATACGTAAAAATAATGGGGATAAAAGTGTGTCAGACGGGGATTTACCACAAGTTTTGGTTTCAGAAGGACATGCACAATTAACCTACAAAAAATAATTTAAAATCTTTTTTTTAAACTGATTTCCAGAGGATGTTATGTTAAAATTTTTCTAAACATATTTGCATTCTATGTATGTATACCCCTGTAAACCTTTTTCTGAATATTATACTTATTATTACCTTAATCTTATACAAAATCATGGATAAAATATTCAATAAATGTAGGACAATATAGAATAATATAAAGACACAATACTAAATTTACGTAACGGATTAGAAAGTTCTGGGAAATAGACGGAATTTAAGTGCGCCTAATTTGATGCAAGCGTAGAATGTCCCAAAAGGCCACAACAATCCTGGTCACCCTTGTGTTAGTTATGTAACAGCATCTGTTAATACTTTCATCGTCGTTAAGAGAACAAAGACTTTTTATACAATTAGGCGACTCAAAATTAGAAGAATTGCTCTCCTTTTTATTTTACTTCCATTAGGACAACATGCGTGATATCTTTGGTAGTTGTTTTATGATTTTCAAATATTGGTACTAATTTTTGTCGTGAAGCAGCTAATAAAACGATGATAAAGATAAATATGATGGACTCCTTTTTAAAACCCGTAAAATATATATAAGAAATCAGTTTTCAAATGAGTGTCTATATAAACACCCTGTTTTAAAACTTCATGAATTTGTTTGATGCCTAGACTCGAAACAGTCTGAATTGAACTCGGGACCGGATGGATTAAAAAATAAAGAAAAAACAGGGAAAAAAATCAAGCAACGCCCACAGAATGTTCATCTCATTACTGCTATCATGTAACAATTAAATTACCATATTATTTTCGTTTTGGTATATTCTTCGCTTAATGAAGTGACACGGGTTCAAGTTATGACATATTACATGGTGATGTTCAAGTTAATTTGGTGTTACTGTGCTTTGCCCAAGATGCACTGATAGAGAATGCTATCAGCATGAAGTTTGCCGTTTCACTGTTAATTTGTGTTAAAAATAACAAATAGTACAAATATATGCAGTAGTACAGCACTGCAATACATTGCAGCAATATATTTCAATTATATTTGTGTTTATAAATAAATCAGTTGAGAATAAAATTGTAAAATCTATAACTAGATATTTGTACAAGAATATATGGCAATAGGCTCACCATCTAATCCACGGTGGGACGTAAACGTAACTGGTAAAATGTTGGAAGGCACAATGCTCCTCTGCCTATCCCTTTAGGGATTACAGGCGCAATGTTATGTTTGGAATAACCATTTAAACATTGAAGCCAAGATAACATCGAGGTCTCACTCGCTCGACTTCCGGCAATGAGTTATCGATGATTGCATAATCTATGGGTGGAGTGCATTGGCATAAGACTTATGGTCATAGAGAAAACATTGGAAAACGGTTTGTGTTTGCCTTGTTTTGTTCATAATTTTTTTTTATAAAGGCTGAATTTCCAAAGTGGTTTACTTAGTTGAGTATGGTGGGAAGAGGTTCAGTATTATGAAATTATTTTTACTTGTATTCAAGAAAATTCTGTACATTGTGAAAACTTTTCTTTTTGGTATGTTATCACTGGTACCGCGTTGTACTAAATAAAAACGTAAGCAATGCTTGTAACTAGTACAATTGTATCGTTTCGAATTTCGAAAAATTGAAAGTTCAATTATTACAAAGTGCGCCTTTCGTGGTTCTGGTAGTGAATCTCCGACAGAGGGTCCACCTATACTTTTTACTAAAATTACTTTTGCAAAACATTACACCGAGTCTTATCCTTATCCGCTCTATATTTTTTGTCTCTCAGCTTAACTCATATTGCTACGTATGCTGTACGGTTGGGAAAAAAATCTCGCAAATATATTTGCTTCGCGCATTTCGTTTTAAGATTGTGTTTTTTTTCTGACCGTACTGCATATATTAAAAGCTATTACAATCATTTAAGATAACTATCGTGCATATTGATAAGGACATAAAAACAACAAAATATGCGACGTTCAAATATTTAGCGCGCGTTCTTTGCCTGCTTTTTAAGGACTTGTCATTTGTGTGTAACATACAAGTTTCCTTTAGATTTACGAGTATCTGGTGTTTTTTTTCCAATTTCTACCTTTTTTTAATTTGGAATTTTTTAATGCAAAATTTTCACCCACCACCACGACCACTCTGACCAGAGGGAACGATTAAGAAGAGTCTTCTCGGCCTACACTATTTAAGAGATATTCCGTAAGAGATATTCCCTAGATATTCCGTTAAACATTTTACAATTTTCTCCAATTATTCTTCAATACTGTCGATTCATAAAAAGCTGTAACAGAGTTTTGAGTTATTATTTGTAGTCAGCCCGCAAGCTCTAGATTTAATTATGAGTTTTATCATTAAAGACGTTATTGCCATAAAGATCCGCTATGCTATGCTATGCAAATGGGAATTTGATAATGGGCTGTTTTGTCAATTACGACGGATCAATTATATTAATGTATAATCATAAGCTACGAACCAAATATCTACATGTTTCCGAATAAAGTTTCTCAATATATATTTTTATATATCTCGTAAAATAGCTCGTTTTATAGCTCATTTAATTATTTATAGTTTATAGTTTTTACACCAACTTACAACTGGATCAATGATTTAATTAAATAGCCATTTTATAGCTTTTTTTTATTGAAAACGCATCTATTAATCAACATTTATGATAAAGAGACGAACATAGTTAAGTGGCAAAAAAGTAATAACGTATATAAGGCTTCAACTTATCACTTCCCACTGGTGGGTAGAGAACCCTACCCTACCTCTAGAGCAGGCCTAAAGAATAATCATTCATTCCACGCCGGTATCCAATAAAATATATATGTCGTCAGTAATATATCGGCTTTGAAAGCTGACGGTGCTGTCATCTATGTAATAGTGTTGCCAGCTAGACGACAGTGTTGCCATTCATTGAGTAATCATAATGTGCCACTACTGACATTAAAGAACACTAGTGGGTTGTCTAGTTTTATTAAAACAAACAGCACATGGGGACAGCACATGATGGAGAGGTTATACAACCTCCCCAACAAAAGTTATAACACAATATACCTACAAAAAAATATGTTAAATATATGTACATTTAATTTATCCTTTTGTACGTAGATTTTTCCTATTTGTAAATTTATATTCATGATAGATAGGAATGTTGATCTGTACTGGCTACTGTTAAATGCAATGGAAAATCACCGTCCGTGAAAAACACGCATATGTCCACACACTTTATCATCTATGAAACGTAGGTCATGGCACCTACCGTCTACGTATGTATAGCAAACGCGAAATATTTCTTTGATTCACATCAAACATTTATTTAAGGATCATGTCGCTACGGCGCCGTCAAGATTTTTATGTGATTCGTCGATTTTGGCGAATCGTAAAATGTGTCATGAAACATTCTATATACTTCTAACCAGTGTCTACTCTTTGACAAAGGAATTAAAATTTAGCGTCAAACTAGAACATTAAATACAATTTAATAAATATGTTATTATTTGTTAAGTGTTGTAATTAAATTAATATTGACACGATTTAGATACACCGAATAGTCTGTATCTAACCTATTTTGTTAGGAATGTCCGAAACGGCCGCGCGTGTATAAAAAGTAGAGTGCTGTATTAAAAAAAGCAGGACAGTGTATAATGATAGAGATGGTTGGTACTACAGAAATATTTACCACTCAGTGCTCTCTGCCTCTACCGTAAGCGAACAGGTATAATAAAAATAATAGACTAAACTCGCAGCCGTTCTATTTACTACATCGTTTTCTTAGTAACCCTACACGCCAAATAGTCTGCAAATATTAGAAAACTACCAATGAAGCGCAAACATGATTGAATATTGATTAACGCGCGAGACATTTTTAGTGTTTTCTTAAACCAATACACAAACATACAGGGCGATGTGTTTTGTGTAATGTTAAATATTTGCGAAATAACATGAAACGGTCACGCCATTTCATTTAAGGTCAACAGCGTACCCGTGTTGCGGAGTTGCGTCCGCATATCATATTGTTAATAGATGTGTGAATATTATTCATCCTGTATTCAATAAACAGTTCTAAAAATGTAACTTTATTTTTCCTTTCAATTATCATATTATCCAAAAACATCATTGCTTATTAACCCATTCTTGCTGATCTTGTTACTGATCATGAATAATGTGGGATGGGTGATGGTCTTCATAATTTTTGAGCATTATTGCATTTGGGAGTACATTAGGCAGCGGATCCTTGTTGTTCTTGGTTTCGGTCCAGTCCTGGAGCCATGGGTTTAACCTTTTTTTTGGGTAGATATCTATGCACATACACTGCAAGTGTCAAGATGAGTGATGATGAAAAAAACAATACATAAATGAAACGACACCCATAAATAATGAAAATAAAAGAATATCCACTCATTTTTTATTTATATATAATGACATAACCCTAATAACTTTGCAGTCTTAAATGTATTAATTTCAAAGTAAACAATCTCCATAATAAACAACATCGCATATTCCAAATTCCTTATAGCTCTACTTCAATCAGAACTCTACATCTTATCTCTGGTATGCAGCTGAGCATATGCTTGGTAAACATTCGTGTTTGCGCTGATAATGTGCAAATGTTGGCGATGTTGACATCCCCGCCAAGGACTGCCCTTGCCCTCCATAGCGCATGAGACTGAGCATTTACGTAGAATTATAACGTAACGTAGCATCACACTTGTAATCTTTGAAGGGGTAGGCAGCGTAGTGTAGAACCCTCCAACGTCCCAAACTCATCGGCTATTCCGTGGGATGTATGACGTAGCAAGTGAAACGTAGGAGTGTTAAACTGCTCTGCCTGCCACTTCGGGAAAATACAGTCGTGATGTTATGTTATGTTTTCATTGAATGATTATAATTCGATAAATATTATTCAACGAATATTCAAATCTTCTGAAATTCTACTGTTTGTTATAGTTTTTAACAGCACGAGTAGGATCAAGACCATAGTGTTTCAAGCTGATCAAGTGCAGCTTGGCAGACTTCATATGCCTTTGAAAACAGTCGAGAATCGTTATGCGGCTTACCTTACGATGTTCTACTTCACTGTCAGAGGAAGTGATATTAAACCTTAAAACGCACATTATTTTTTATGAGAAAGAGATATCAGGATTTGAACCTAGGACCTCGGGAATAGGGGAATAATTTCTGAACCTACCACAACTCTAGTAAGCTGCCATTGAGCTATTTTTGAACCACACTAATTATACTTAATAAATCAAATGACATACTACCTTACTTTAACTACCACGAAGAATTTTATTTTCTTCTAATTAAAATACTCTACATCATTAGTTTATTCGTTAAGCGAGACTATCCGAAATTGCTTCCAGACAAAGGCATGTGTTGATAGCCCTAAAAAATGATGCAATTGACATACTTCTCAAGGACTGTCCTCGCCTTCTGTGCTACCTACAGTGCAATCATTTCTTTTGTACCGCTTTAATGCATTCTTTATTACTTTTGATAATCGAAAGAAATATCCTTATTGTATTTAATGTATGTCGTTTGTTTTCAACTTTCAATTTTTAAATCCAAATGTAGATACTTAAAGGGAAACTGAAATAAAATGAGACGTACGTATGATACCGCTTTAAGGTTTTTAACGATGTAACTGATATTGTAAATAAATATAAAAATATTTTTGTTTCCATATGTAGGTATGTAAGTAATTTAAAATACGTGTATTAAATGTTGTCATGTATCACAATATTTTAATGTAATCCACAAACAACGGTGTTTTGACCAGAAATAGTGGTTGAAACTCCTCGAAAGCCTTCAAACACAAATAATTGATTATCCTTGAAGTTAACTACGGAAACTACAATTTAATAACGAACGTGTGCTCGAACCGAAAATTAGTTTTTGATTGCCACGCTCCACAAAGCTAATAGTTAGTGAATAAGTAAACTGATATTGCAATTTATCATTATGAGAGACGCGACGTTATCATTACATCAATGTCATCTTATACACAACGCAATAACAATCAACGTCAGACTGTGAATGATAATAATATTAGTATGTATTCAACTTAGTTATAAATTCCTGACTATACTGATTTATGTTACTAATAACTTTGTATAGTTGCAGTGTTCTCTTCTTCTTGCTTTGGTACCTCTTCAACTGGCAAAGTCAACTCGTTAAACTCCTTTTTTGCGACACTGAGCAGCTTGGCAGATTGCACGATTAGATATTCACTGCAGGTGTAAAGTTAATCAATGCATTTACGTAACAACTCCACGCAAAACATTTGTGTCAAAACTTGAAAACATCTCTAGGGTTTCCTTGTTTAAAAAGTTTCGCTATAACGGTGAAGGAAAACATCATCAGGAAACCTGCACACCTTGAGTTCATAAAAATAGTTCTCTAAGCCGTGTGAAGTCTGCCAGCCCGCACTTGACCAGCGTGGCAGGCTATCGCTTAATCCTCTCATTCTGAGGAAGATCTGTGTCCGATAGTGGAATGATCAAAAGGGTCGGCAAAAAGTCAATAACTGTCTAGTATTCCACCTCATATAAGTCTAGCTATTATAATACAAATACATACATCCATACCTACATAATTACGTCAATTTGTCATTACGCTAAGGTCTCATGCGGGGTTGACGCAGCACGTCTCAAATATCTCTGTCCTTGAAGCCCTGCCGTGCGTCTTGCACATTCATTATACTCTTCACACGTGCACGCCGATTTTGGAAACTTCTACCTCTTCTATCAGCCAGAACTTAAGAATAGAAAAACAGAAACAAAAATTTGATCTATTTGGTCGAAATAGGTAAGCTTTGGTTTTCCTGGGCACCTTGCGTCCACCAACATAAAATATAAAATATGAAACGGATGGTAAGTTTTAATCATTAACTTGCAAATGTTAAGGTTAAATGATGTGATTAAATGATTCTATAGTATGTCGTGCAGATAGCCATGGCCGCGGAAGGTACGTGAGAGAATTCGCTGCAATGGAACCCATAAACAAATACTAGGAAGCTATGTATATAGCTCGCGATGTTGAAAGGTGTTCTAATGGCGACCACGTCACGGTAAACATTAGCCAACCTTGATCACCTCTTACGATCTGGAGAACTGCGACTAATATCCGGTTAGACAGAGGTATTTTTAAAAGTAACATCACGCCTGTAGGCCCCGAAGGGGTAGGTAGTGCAGTTCCCCCCTCCCACGCTTCACCAGTCACATTTACCTCCCGCAATGGAATAGGTGGTGAGCGTATTGCCACACATGCACACCTATCCAGACTTTAAAAACATTACTACATTTGCATTACTAGACATTCCTGCTAGAAAATGTTAGAAAAATCAAATTGTACCTGATTCGAGATTTGAACCCAGGACCTCTCTATCGGTAGTGGAGCTTACAACCCCTCGACCAACGAGGTAGTTGTTTAACTGCCGTTGTAAAAAGCTCTGGTTCATAGTATACCTCTGCTGCTGTTAATGATTAAGCTTTAATATAACTCTTAATTTTATTACGGCTATATTATCACTCCAGGTTCCTGAAGGAGCAAGCATAGAGGACCGAGTGCCAAACTTTATCCGTAAGGACATGACACGCTTTTTCTACAATTATTACTCTATTCATATATTCACGCCGGTTTCGAAGATTTTTGACTCCCCCATCAGCCAGTATTTGAACTATTTGGTCAATATGACTAAATCTTGGTACCTATCTCTCGGCAAATGTTTCCATCAACATTCGCATTGTATTTCTGTTTGGAACAACAAAGAAATATACATCAAAATACATAATATGTATAATAATGAGTAAAATACATTATAATTATAATGTAATTTATTATAAAATTAAAATACATAAATAGAATAACACGTTCCCGCTGGAATGCAGCGTGTTGCCAAGATTTTGTATCGTCTTACAAACATTCTATAATTGTTTGAATAATTGTAGAGGTCGTAAAATGGGATCATAACAGAATATTGTATTATATTTCTCTATAATTTACGACCTCTATGGTATAAATTATTTATAATACATGCCTGTAACATGTTTAAAATATTATTTCCACAAAATATTGAGTACTTCAAATCTTTGTAATTTTTTATGAATATCGCGCACACAGAGGGATGTGTGATTTGACATAGTTAAAGTTTATGTAGAGATTGACTCTAGAAAGATAAATATTTAATACAATAATGATGTGTTATGAATACAATACATTGAATATATAAAAAAAAACATTTATTGCTTACATTCATATTGCTATTCGTCAGGCACACATTGGTTTGTGGTCAAACAATAGCACAGAGTAAAACCTTTTAGAGGTATGCTAATTCACATAGGTACAACATTTAATGAACTGTGGTCCAATTTCGACCTTAATTAATTAAAAAAATATATTGTC
>DWEE01001541.1:0-13078 GCA_018245755.1 Parelbella macleannani
TCAGCAAGTGATATTTAAACTTAAAACGCACTTTTATAAAGAGGTGCGCGCCATGGATTTTTAAGCAAGCACCGCCGGAGTGAAAGGCTGAATTCTTAACCACTAGGCTATCACAACACCAATTAGAGTTGCTTAACTGCAAATTATTATTACTTGTTTAGTTATAGAAAATCTTAGTCAACAAATGCTCTTTGTCGAGAGCTCGCTTTAAAAACTTCCAGCTTATTCTCGTTTCAAAAATGCTGCTATGTAATAAAAAAAATTTGCGAAGTGGCACTTTTTGCATATTGAAGGCATTTCAACAAAGGCTGTTACTGGAAGTTTCTCTAGTTTTTATTTCATATTTTGACGTCGTTTAGTTTACGTGCCGTTCCCAAATGGCAATTTTCTTTGGTAAGGGACCTCTGTTCGGTCTTATATTATTTTTGTAGCGTGTTCTTCCAGCGCTGGATCGTTTTTGTTTAAAGCTCGACGTGGGAAGTATAAAACGGGTAAAGTTAAGCTGGTAACATTTGACTTTTCTCTAATAAGCGGATATTATTTTTATCGCTCAGGCGACTTGAATTAGCTTGACAGAATAAGTAATTTGCTATTTTAAAAGTATGCCCAAGCCTATTCCAGTACACGAGAATATTTACACCATAGTTAGGCGATTAGGGAATTCAACAACAATCAGTGGGTCTCCAAAATGTTTACACTTCGAGAATTTTCTCATTGTGAAAGCATTATATTCTTCAAAGTCCTTTCTTCGAGAGTTAGTGTTTCCCATTATACGCCTCTAGCATTGAAATTCGTCCTTAATGAGTAGAAATTTGAAGCGAGTGAACTTTTAAAAGGAGTCCTATTGTTCCTAATATACAGTTTGTTTTGCCGTAGAAATGGTCGAACTGAGTTGAATACAGTGGAATATTATACGGCGTACAAACATAATAAAGTGCCGTCATACGTGTTTAATGGAATTTTTAGATTTCTTCCACAGGCTTGTGGATAAAGGTTGATTTAAATAAATCGAGGACCTCTATGAAAAGAGTAATGATATTTTGGCAGTTGGTCTGTACTTGGCTTGGCTTACGTACTGTGTAGGGGACCTGGAGTGACTAAATAATAATAAATTATAACGTTAACATTATTATTAACGTTATTTAATTACTTTTTAAGGGCATTTAGGAGATGTCGAGTCGAATGGTATACTTAACTATCTAGCTCATTGACATATTATGTATATACTCAATATCAAGTATCAAGCTTGGCTGATATTGATCATAAATTTGTTGATACACACATAATGCTTGGCATAAGTCGTTGCTATCGCTCATGTCTGATCGTCCTTGCATATCAAATCCATATAGGTATTCGTATTACAATGCCGTAACTCCTGTTAGTAGTAGTATCTACTAATTGGTGCAGCGGCAGTGATTCAGCGAACGGATGTCAGACAAAGGAATCAATATTCGTAATACGGTTTATTATATTGAATAAAACTATTCTAAAGTTAAGATGTTTTTTAAGAAATTAAACAGAGCATGCGTAATGTTTACATTGTAGTGAAAATGTTGTACGGCGAAATGGAAAATACCGATTTTATTCTAGCGTTTATAGTGTAAAAAATGCCTAGGAAACTATATTGTAGCAGGAGATCAAGGGTCATATTTCTGTCAAATATTTGTATGATGAACATATTAAGTCTTTGATTTGGTTTTTGGGACCAAAAACATCTATTTAAGTATACAGCATACCAGCCATTTGGTTATCACCTCATACGCTCTGCCTATATTTTGAGCAGATGCCGTTGTGTGGAGATATCCGAATATATTTACTTATTAGTACTGACTTAAGTAATTATTCTAAGTGGTAGAGTTTGCAATGTTACATCCCGGTTAGAACGTTGACCGGTTGGCCTTTTGAGGCATTAGAAGTAGAGGTTAATTAAGGGTAAAGCACATCTACGTCTGCTCTCAAATATCTTAAATCCATTTAAAGATTATTCGTTTAATTAATCCACTAAGAGATAATATATTGAAGATTATTATCAAATGAAACAGTAAATCAAGTGTCTATATCGAACTTATAAAATAATAAATTAATATCAATTTTATTTTATTAATTTATGGATTTATTTATATGTTTCTGATTACAACAATTTATTATCGATCCTCTAAAGATCATTAAGTTAATCCAATTACGTCGCTACTACCTATATCATATAAATTACAAATTTAATAAACGAAACGAATAAAAGAAATAACGCCATGGCGAACGAGTTCAAATATATTATAAAATTCCACGTTCCCTTCATCAAGATTAGCCCGACAGTGGCATTGACTTGACTTTGTGTCACTAGCTTAACAAAAAAAGTAGATATGAACGCCCAAATAAGAACAGATGGATCAAAAACAGGGAAGAATTAAAATGTTGTCGGCTTTAGAACAAATTAGAAAACTATAAGTATCTGGCACATACATATACATAATATTATGTCGTGTACATATCAGCAAATGAGTGAACAAAGTCCCAAGATTGGAATAATTTATTCAAGTGTGGTTACCAGTCCCAAATTCCTCCCCTCCAATGACGGGTACACGTAAGTTGTGAGTGAAACTATTTTCAGCCGTTATTCACCGCCTTAGTAAACTTAGACAGCTCCCGAGGGTACAACTTTAAGTTTGTACGATTCGTGCTATTTTTTCTGTCATGTTCAGTTTGAAATGTATCCAATAGAAGCTAGTTTATTTTATGCTCTTTAAAGGTGTACTGTATAAAGTTTTCAATTGATTTACGAATCACTTTTTGCATGGCAATTAATTGAAAACGTTTCTGTAGCTGTTCAAAACAGCGTGAACAAGAAATTTTAGAAAGATAACGTTAATAAACAGATAACATAAAAATAATGGTATTTAAAGATATTTGGGGGGTTTTCTTTCAATTAAATGTCAAATAGTATGTAATAAGAATAATATTATGTATGCCATTCATTATCATTAAACACTTACGCGTTAATATTAATTTGGTAACCGTTAAAATAAAAGTTTGTATCTAGTAATAGAATGATAACCTATTTTTGTCGCTAATAGTACAGTAAGCAGTAAGCAGTATGGTGGGACGTATAAAATAACTGGGGAATAATTATGGAAGTGTACCACACTCCTCTAACTAGTCTAAATATTTTTATATTTCGTTAAAAGTAATGTATTTTGTTAACTCCCCTTCCACTTTCAAGTACACGTTCAATGACGTTTCTGTGGAAGAACTTCGGTACGGTGTTTTATTGTTCAGTAAACTAAAAGACATAAAACAGATTCCGATAGTTCGCTCTAGTTTCTTTCATAATAATAAAATAGTTATAAACTTTATCGAGTAGTTTCGCTTGGCTGAAAGATTTGTGGTGCAATTCATTTGTACCCAACTACACTACTACTAGTATTACTACTGGTACTAGTAGGTACACGAGAGTTAATCATGCGGTAAATGACACTTTTCACCATACTGTTCGAAACACCCTTTCAGTTTATCCGTCATGTAATTCCACATGAAGTTGTTCATACAATACTCGAAGACATCTTGGAATGTTTTATAGACGCTTGTGAACCTTTAATGGAGGTCTTGGACAACTTGCACTTTCTTACAACTAAGGCCAATAGACGCCATCTTTGGTTACGAACTATTGGTGATCTTAACTGATTTAAGCTTCCCAATGTATTAACTTTGTTTGTATTCATATATATAGCCCGTCATACACAAGCATATAGGCCACCTGGTGTTAAACGGTCACCGTCGCTTTTGGACATTTGCAACACCCGAGGTGTTGCCAATGCCGGCTTTCAAGGAAAGCTCTATTTGCGCTTTTCTTGAAGAACCCCATGTCATTTTCATTGATGATGTAATTATATATAACATCGTTACCATTCACATACCCGTATGTATGTAAATCAATTTGTTCAACGTAAGGCAAAAGAAACGAACGTCCACTATATCTCGCATTCATCGCATTTTCTTTATACGCAACCATTTCCAACGGATGCCTACTATCCCGTATTTATAACCAGTAAATCATCCGGGGGAAATTCAATCAGCCTCCAAGGTGGCGGGATCGGAACGAGCTTTGCTTTGACCGCCGTAGCCCTTGAATTTATCCGGGGATTTTACTTCGCCGACTTCAACGATATGGTAAATATCACTCAGAATAATTTTCAACCCGGACTGAAATACTAGATGTATGATGGACAGAATAACGGATATAATGTATGTTATAATCCCAAATAACATAATGCAAAAGTGACTGTCTGTCAATTCGTTACGCAGTGATATCGAAAGCACGAATGCGATATGGTGAAAAGGACCTAGGCTAATCGTAATATTTCTGTTTAATCAAACCTTCTACAAAAAGATCGAAATAAGGAATGAAAAATCCTAAGGGAATTATTGGGGTTTCTGACCAAACGTAGTGAAGTTAGCCTAGTTTAAATAGTCAATACTCGAAAGAGTTACATATGTATATATAAGCCCATATACTTTGCTCAGATCAGAAACATTTCAAAAGATAGCCAAGCTAAAAGAACTTTTCATATGAGCATTTGTTATGTGACTTTGATGAACCTAGTACAAGCGAAATAAGTTTGTCAGAACCATAGCCGGTGAAAATATTCTGTTTATTGCTTTTGTCTGTCTACCCTGGTTATTTTTTTATGTATCACCTTACGAGAAATCGGTATGATAGTGTATGTACGTACTTATATGTAAAAACATATAAGTATTTGAAATTATGTTATTGTGTTTTTACTAGGATTCATTATAGATTCTTCCGAGATAAAGTTTTGTGGCCAATAGTATCTTTGAAATTTGAAAAGCGTTTCGAAACATCTTGGCCAATATTAAACGAGTATTCCTCAATGAAAATAATGAGAAATAATTAATCCACTTATTCTTGAAACCAAATAATTGATCGCGGGAATTTTTCCTAAGTAGTTACCAGTTCTTCAAATAACATTAACCAGGAAACGCTTTAACTCCTTGTGATATTTCCACCATAAACGCGTCTTGCTGCTAATATTGTAGCTGACATCTTTTACATTTGTGCCAGAAACGTACCCAATAGCACGAGAAAACTTGTACGATCACAAGTCACCCGATGGCAGCTAATGGAAGTCACGTCCGTAATTCAGAAATGAAAATGGGGATTATTTTAAATTTCACAATCGTAAATCATATAGCGTTCACCCTGAGAGCCTTTTCTGGCAAGCCTGCGCGCCTTCTGTGCCAAGTTGACAGCACTCGCTCTGTGTGATTATGGTTTAAAATCCATCAAAAAATTATTGCTCCTCAGAATAATTATTTTATATGAGAGGAAGTTTCAAGACCAAGCAAAATAATTGCTTGCATTAAAAGATGCGACAATCGTTACATATTAAGTTAGCCGCTTTTTGAGTTATATATGTACTTGGTATATCACACACTCGTTGGTCAATTCGTACCATCATTATTTCCCACTTGATTCATCTGGTGGAGTATACGCAATGACACACAATATTACATATTATACTATTACAAAAATCAACATGTACAAATTTTGTTATAGTTTTTGTTGTAGATGCACTAGGAGGTTATATTCAATTACCTACATCTTATTTTTTTTGGAAATTTGTGATCACAATCGTATAAGGTTTTCAAAACGCCGTAAATTTCTAAGTAATTCGAGGCCGTAAATTTCGCCTCTGTCAAATAGAAATAGCATAAAAATCAAACAGAAAGTCAATGGTAATTAAGTAATTAAGAATAGACATTTTGTTTACCTGTTGTACATTATAACGCAATCTATAACTATACATTGAGCCAACTTATTTTGCACGAACAGGCAGCTACGCATGGAAGCGAGAAAAAAATTTGACACGTACAAACTCCCCCTACATCCATCATGGTTCCGAAGAAACTGCTTCTTATTCCGCCACTCGTAACAAGCAGTAAATCATCGGAAACAGAAATCTAACAGGGGAAAGCGGGACGAAGAATTTATGCGTATTTTAGGCAGATTTCTTATATACGAGATTTTTTTTTCTCGTGTAACGGTTAGGAACAATCGTTTATACACGTTATGAAAGAAGCTAAGGGCAACAAACAATAAAAAAAATTAATAATGCCTTTTTTCTTTTTTTTTTTTTGGCATCTGCCTTTTAATTTTGTCATGTTTTACTATTCTCGAAGGGTTGTCTGGTGTAGAATTCAACTAGGCATAAAATTGGACCTATTTAATGCCTAATAATGGTGTGCGATAAAGGTTTAATATGTAAATAATCACAATAATATTACAAGACAGTGTTGTATCCCACATGAGAACCCATTGAGTACAAAAAAATGCTGAAATAAGACAAAAGAAATAAGACAAAAAAATGCTGAGATAATTGTATCATAAGACCCTAATCTCGTCAAAACGAACTGACACTCTAATGTTGGCCAGTGTTACTAACTTAAAACACGGTAGGAGACATTTCAAATTGAACTCCTATTTGGGGTGCATTCTCTTAATGCGTCCGCTAGCTAGGTCGTTTACAGTCACATGTTTGGCTGCATCACAGCTGGTATGCGATGAAATATGTACGTGTTGTTACGTTAGTATAGTTGTTACTTTAGGACTAAAACTTAGTATGTATTTTCATACCAACATGTTATAAAACGTATGTAGTTATTACTTTTTGAGTGAAGTGAGCAGCAAACGAGCTGACTGTAGTCACGAGTATAGCAGTACCAGTCACAAGTAAACACATAGATAAAAACATAGATATAGACATAGACATAAATCGGCTTCGAACGGGACCGTAATAATGGGACTCTTAGCATTAATTAGTCTAGTTAATACAAGTTCATAATTAGATTGTTAGTTATTGTTACATTCATGACAGAACTGCAGGAACAAGGACTGTCAGTAATGTTCACCTTTGTACATATTAGTATAAGCACAGTTAGTACTAGATAGTGTTTGTTTTATATGAAGTTAGTCACTGTCACGTCACTAAGCTTAAGTACTAAAATGTTCGCCTCACCTTTTCTCAGGCGTATCATATATTATTTACATGTTCTATCACAGTCGTAATCGCCAACATTATCAGCTTAATTCCGTCCATTGCTGGACCTAGTCTCCTCGAATAGCACGCTCGCTCTTCGCATCCAACCACTGCCAGCCACTTTGCGTATATCGTTTCACCACCTAGGTGGAAGGCATTCTACGTTTTACGTTGGCCAAGTCATGGTCTCAACTCCAGAACTCATCTACTCCCATGGTTACTACATTTCTGCGACAGTCTTTATATATGTATATCGTGAATTCATGATAAGCGATAAAATGCACAAAATGCAGTGCTGTATGTGAAGTCACTTTTAAAGGTGTAGGTTATGACATAATATTGAAAACAATAAAACGAATCAGACTGTCTCGACCGATATTTCTACCATTAACGCCTGTCAACAGCTTTTTCCTTGCCGCGGCGCCGCTGTTCCGTCGTTACTCGATATCCATGTCACTGGGTCGTGTTGGCATATTTATACGTTTATCATGAGAACCGGTTAAATGCAAAAAAGTATCCTGAATTTATACTTTTGACATTTAGAATTATATCTAGTCTTTGGTACATCACTTCTCTAATATTCTTACGTTATGTGATGTAGTGAATGGCATCGATAATTTGATGAAACGTTCAATTAAAATGTAAAAAAATGAATATGATCTTGATAAAACTCTTAATTAATTTAAAGAATATGGAATAACCAATATTAATTATACCTAGTGTTCGCAATATAGGCCTCCTCATTCTGGGCATATAATTATATCTCTGTCCAACATTGCAACGATAATGAATATAATGTTAATAACTATAATCCTGATATTATCATACCAAGTCCCTTACGGGGTAAACAGGGTGCACGGATTATATTTACATCTATACTGGTGATGATGTTTATTTATCGCTGTTAATCCTTGTTACGTATTTTGTTCCACCCTAGGTCTAAGCCCTATGAAACGAAGAGGTGATTTTATGGATGTATTAAAAGCTATTAAAACCTACACTAGACGGCATCTGTGTCCGCAGCGACACGGGGCTGGCATGGCGGATGGCGCCGGCTGCCAAAGACTACTAGCCAGAGTAGGCGTTTCGAACGCGCAGTTTTTGTTTACAAGATCAAATTGCCGCCCAACTGACGCACGGTGTTAAATAAGTGTCGCCATATAAACGATAGTACCATGAAATAGGACCATGGATTTCAATTTACGCTTAACGCACAATGAATTAAAATGTTATAAATGCAATGTTTCTCTTATCAGAAGGTTGAATGATAATTAGAAATACACACTTCAAACCTAATTGAGTACTCGTACATGACCTTACTTTGCAATTTAATCAGCTTTCAGCTAATACTATAGCTGAAATGATTCGGTTGGGTACTTGATTGCTACTATCCTCTTATATTACCTACATCTAATGAGCCATCGTATATTCAACGAGATATTAACTAATATTACGCTAGGCGCCTATGCGATACCACTAATAGTATCACAGTACCGTTTGGTACCGTTATATATCTGTTATGTAGACCGTAATACCGGTTTAATCGCTCTATATTATACAACCAAAATTGAAATATTGTAAAATGTAACCTAACTTGATTGTAACTATGTATGCCCTACTATGTCAAATTCGCATGTTAGATTTTTTATAATATTTTAATGAAATTATAATATTCATTAAGGTTACAAGTACTTAGTAAATACTTTCCAAGCTCGTTACTTACAGATATGTTTATGTACTTTATTTTTATAAACACATTTGTCAAGAGACAAGTTTACTCTCGTTTGAAGCGTACAAGGTAAATAGTGAAAGAATAAAATAAAAGTGAGTACAGTAAAAAAAAACTATTTTGTGTCAAAGGACAGTAACCGTTATGGAAAGTCAGTCACACTAACGGTTTAACCGCTCAGTTCGTACCAGCCAAGGCGCAAAATGTAGTAACTGAGCGAATAGTGTGCCGTGAGCCGGAACGCTCAACGCGTTAAACGTTAAAGGTAACGGCGGGAACCGGTACGTTTTGAGCTCTTTGTTTTATTTCCACGATCAAAATTCACGTAGATACATTGTGAACCTGAATTTTGTGCTTACAAAGTGTTGCTTGAGAAAAGGAAACGTCAAAGGTTCTCCTTTGCGATACATAGACAAAGACGTTGTCGATTGTTCCAGATTATTTTCGAGAGTATTGTGAAATTTTTCGTTTAGACATATTGGTATAGTATATGTAATGTATGTATGTAGCAGTGGTAGCCTAGTGGTTAAGAATTCAGCCTCTCATTCTGGGGGACCTGGGTTCAAATCCATGGCGCGCAGCTCTTTATAAAAAAGTGCGTTTTTAGTTTAAATATCACTTGCTAACGGTGAAGGAAAACATCGTAAGGAAACCTGCACACCTTAAAATTTATTTAAAAAAAAAATTTTTTCTGAGGTGTGTGAAGTTTGCCAACCCGCACTTGGCCAGCGTGGCAGACTACGGCCTTAACCCTCTCAATATAAGAGGAGACCCATATTTCAACAGTGGAATGACAAATGGGTCGATTATTATTATTGACGGTAAATGATTTTTACATCCGGAAATGATCGTATTCCTCCTCTCGTTCTCCCATCCTTGCCTCTCTCACAATGTACCTATATTTATTACCTTCTGAGTACCGTATTTAATTCAACTTTATATTGTGTACCTATTCTAATGCTCTTCGTGTTATGTTGTTACGTAAATTGTATCTCTATGCCTTTGCGGTAGGAGAGTACGTCGCAATAAAGGCAGACAAACGTGATTGTATGGCACCAATCGTTTTCAGTGTGCGCCGCTACGTTTTGTTCCGTTTTCCAATCAGGTGTAGCGAAATTATATATTGTCCCTTCTGCACAATTTTATCATCAGGTTCAAACTTTATTCTCCTATTATTTCCATTGTTTTTAACAGCGATGCCTGTAAAATTACAAAATAAAACTAAATAATCATGCTAAAAGCCAAGTTTATATTATTTTGCAAGTACCGAAGCCATGTTGGCATGTTAGAAGATAATGAAGAATAAATTAAAATATTTTATCTTTGTTTCATATTTTTCTATACCGTTTTCTAAGTATTATATATTACTTTGTCAATTTTGCCTGTGGCTAGGCTATGGTCATGTTTTCACAAATTTATACTAAAATAACAGATACGAAACCGTTTAAGTCTTGTTTCGATTCGAAAACGTTCCATACATAGCCAACAATATAGCAATTGCCGTTTAAATTAATCCCTTATGCACAACTGTCCAACAATATTATGATATTAGCGATACGGATTTAGTTAGCCGAGTTGCGAATCACGATCGTCTTAACTAACCCTGAGCATTAGTTAGATCGAGTTAGTTCGACGGTTATGGCTCATGAGAGCGAATTATGCAATTGAATAGATATAATGCAGGCGGAGATACGGGCTGTGTCGTATCTCGTTATAGCTGTGAGATGTGTTGCTACTTAAGTAGAAACAGAATACAGTTGAAAATTTCTTACCAAACACTTTGACGGTAATTCGAAATTTTTCCCACAATTTATAGACACAATATACATGTATCTACTTCGGTTCTGTCAAAACATATTGTCCATGCTCTCTGTGAAACCTGCGTGTGTATATTGTACACGTCTAAAGTGACCATTAAACATTTTATTAACCGTCAATTATCCAAAAAGTGTTTTAATCGCAATAAAATCTTATGTTCCCAGTTTTACTTTAATGAACTCGTGTGAGTTCTTTCTTTAATATCATTGTTGACGTCTAATATCTAAATGACATGTTGCATTATATTTTTGTCACATCAATTTGTAGGCCTTTTCATCCTTTTCGGGCCGCGTGTTGCGTCAGCGTCTGCTCAAGTGTCACGGCACGTGACTAATATGCTACGTGACGTTGGGCTTAGTCACGTTAATATTTTTATTATAAGCATTATAATTTAGATTTCAATGGTCAAAAGTCGCGACTAAAGTATAAAAAAGGTTGGATGATTATTTTTTTTTCAAACTTAATAGGGGTTATGATGCCTACTTAGGGACCCTCATTTGTGACTTTAAAATGTGTTCACCCATATGGAAGTTTTTAACTTAATGCTGGAATGAAAGAGAAATTGCCATCGAACGATCTAGAAGGATCTCACTGTACAACGAGTAGTTGAAAACAGGAATAAAGAGCAGGTCTATTATTTACATTACATTTTTATATATGTAATACATTGACTTAGAAGATTTATAAAATTGCGATTTGTAAATGTAATAAAGAGTATATATTATAACACAATTTTTCTTTCTTAATGAATACCCCAAATTCCTCTCCGTTTTCATGGACATTTCTGAAACTCTTTCATAGACAATACACCTTCAAGCTACATTAGTAACGTATAAATAAAACTATGTGTGTCGGCAATAAAGACATTTCCGGAGACAAAACAGGGAATATAAGAAAATCATCTCGGGATTGTATTTGGTTGAAACGTATTTTACTGAGTGTGGCTGTAATGCTAATCCAATGTACTGGTCGTCGTAAATCATTTGCATTTGATTCACACCCTCTTTTGCAACCTAACACTTATCATTAATATTGAAGAAAGAATTTTTGTGATAGCTGCAGTACAATAAATCATTTTCTAAATAAAGCTGTATATACATTATTAGGATTATTTTTACCTGTATGTACTAACGTCCTGTCACCGTCCAGCAGTGCGTCACGGCACGAGATTAATTCACTACGTGACGTGGGAATCAGTCACGTCACGGCTGCAAGTTGCCGCGAACTTGAAAATATTGATTTAACCGATGACTTATGTTACTATTGGGAGTTATTAAAAGCCCAATAATTCGATTTTCGATTGAAATAATATAATGAGTGAATACAACTTGAACTATAATACATTTGTTTATTTTTGGAATAGTAATTGGTATATTATTTTTTGTTTTGTTCGTTTCCAACAATGTTGTTGGAATTTGAAGGAAAATTGCACAGTATGCACAGAAAATATTTTTTCGTTTCTTTTATTGTGTATAATAAGCATTGAGGTCGTAAAGCGGTTGTATTAAATAAGAGGGTAGATTATCGTACGATTGTAGAAATTGTGGCTTATTTCAAGCTGAGGATAAAGTTTAACATTCACAATGATACTACATACTAATGGGTGGTTTGACATACGTCGAAGATGTAACTTTTTTTACAAGTTGAAGACCGACATTCGTATTCAAAATGGTACTACCAATTAATTATTCCTTCAATAACCGTTATTACATTTTGAATCAGCTTTCGTCGCCGAGGTGAGGTTAATTCATCATAGATACTTGTGTTAACATCAAATTTGTTTTTTCAATTATTACTATATAGTGTATTTAAATGTATACATTATGCTACGCTGTTATTTTTGTTGTTGTGTAGGCGGCTCCTAGCACAGATCACTATAAAATTTATTTACTTGTGTTGGTTGCTGTTTAAAACCTGAAACTGTAATTACGAGCTAGTTTTAGCCTCTATAACTGCCCCCGCGGGCCACCGTCTACGGCCTAATGCGTTAAGCGACTCCACAATTAGGGCACTACACTGTTGTGAACATTTTACGAGACATCTAAGTAAAGGAATTAAACAAAAGCAGAAAATAAGAAGGTCTAGACCGTAATTATAAACGCATTAGTCGGCACATTGTGGAACATTGTTTTAATTATATTACAGATAAAACAATGATGTATGTAATACAAAGAAGAAAAAGAAATAAAAAATAATGTAAAAAAGTACATCGGGTCTATAATTATAAAGATAATTAGGACGTCGTGGTCGCAGCCTACCCTGTAAAGAACCTGAAGTGATGATATAATAATAACACGAAATGGGGAATTTACATGCACTTTAGTCCTGTAGGACTGCTAAAGTAATGATTTCTTGCTGTATCAAGGAATCGTTACGTGGAGCGACGACTTTGTGCAACGTTGGTCGCGTGACGTGATCTGTAGGTCACGATTGAAACGTGATTTTTCAGTTAAACACGTACCGCAGTCAATACAGCTAT
>DWEE01001542.1:0-13078 GCA_018245755.1 Parelbella macleannani
TTATTTATTAGTGTGTGTTTGTGTGTGTATATATATATATATATATATATATATGTGTGTGTGTGTGTGTGTGTGTGTGTGTGTGTGTGTGTGTGTGTGTGTGTGTGTGTGTATATATATATATATGTATATATACACAATGTTACGTCAAGAACTGATGGTAATTACTTTATGGCTCAATAGGTGAATAAATTACACACCCCTATATTTAACAGTGTTATTGTAATTTAACTTTGCAATAATTACGAATGAAGTGACTGGCGTCATATTTCCCACGTCAATCCGGCGGGCAGATTGTCAATGCACGTTTTTGTTTTGACATGCTACATTTTTTTTTGTGTCGATACTTCACAGGTATGATGTATAAAAAATAACCCTTCCCGTTCCAGTGTAGATGCGTGTTCAACAGTGAAACAATATTAGTGCTGTGATGCAGGTTCCAATTCTCTTTTGCAGGTTGTCAACATATTTCATCGGAACACCCGCTGTCGCATGATGACATTAGTCATTCCACTGATAATAATAACACTATTCAACTTTAATATCATTTCACTACAGTAAACTGATTGAGGATTTTTTTTTAAACCATTTCCTGCGTATTTGAGTTGGTCCATTTTATTTACGAGTAAAAGAAAATCAACCACGGTTTCCATTTGTTTAACAATTTTAATACTAACAAAGTTATCACTAATTTATGAAAACTCTAGATAAATCTTTTACAACGTCGAAATAGTCTCTTTTTTGTCCCCAGCGATGATTACAAAATCATCCAGGACAATTTATGTCATTATTTAAATAGAAATTGTGGAGATTCAAAGACGGTATTTTCCAAACACAGCTTGTGCTTCGAATTAACTGGACCTTACATTTGACCTCTGTCAATCGTTCGATAACATCAATATTAATGAAATTCAATAATTACGTGAGTTTAGATACAAAATGAAATATCAATGGTTAATATGGTAAATTATATGTATATTTTAAAAGAACATACATGATTTAATTAAGGATCTTTTGTAAATGAAGTGTTTAGTCTGTAGAATATATTTAATTACGCATATTGTTTGTTATGAATGGAAGTTCTGAGCTATTCTGAAAGAATGTTTTTTTTATTTCAATTGTAAATAAATGTACTATCCAATTTTGCTCGTATTTGAATGCAGTAAAGTATTAAGTTAACAAGTCAAACTAACTCGTTGCTACAATACCAACGAGGTATTATTGTAACGTAAGCGTGAGAACAAAAATATAAAGGATAACGGTTGTGACTACCGGACCGTGTCGCCGCAACCAAAGGGGTTTGTACCAAAATTGACCCCAAAGCGCCAACTTACCGTGAAAACAGGTGACGAGCCATAACAGAACAAACAACTGCGTGAAGCTCAGGCGCCTCCTTTGCTTTCCACCCGACATTTCACTAAAACCATCTAAACACTATCCCACAAAACACTCAAATCACTTTATTTCAGCTAATTTTCAAGGTTGATTTAAGTGACGTAACATAAAGTTCGCAGCGCAACGGTAGTCCGTCGACACGACCACTCTCATCGGCGCGTAACGTTCAACTGATGGCTGAAGCTCGGTAAAGCTAGTGGGGGGAGGATATCAAATGTTTTGTATCTCCCCTCGGCTGCTTCCCTTGCCTTAATCACGTGTTTAGTCAATTTTTACCACCGCGATCAAGTTTTATTGTTAATAGTCATTAGGTTATAGCTGATTCAAATTGTTTTTCTCACGTTAATGACCAGTATATTTTTAATTTAGATCTGCCCACGTGTTTAATTTCTTGAAAATTAATGGGTCTCTACAATGTTGATTTTGTTTTAATAAATATACCTCTGGTTTACCTAAATTAAAGTTTTTTGTTTCGAAATGTTATTAGCGAGCCTCCATTTCCATTCCAATATGTAACGGCGTTCGTGTGCGAAAACTAAAAACACGACGAGATAGTTAATAATAACGTCATAACGAATTAAAAGGGTTGGTTGGTTCTTCGGGCGTGTTTAAACAAAAGTAATTGTCAATAAATAGTTAAAAACACTAATATATTGGAAATATTTTAAATAAAATGAAAACCTAGTGCGTCTAATAAAAAAATATGTAAAACATTTTATGTTTTAACACACCTGTATTTAATATGTTTTAATAAGTACATTTCGCTCATTTGCGACTAGAGAGTAAAATCTCAAAAACACTATCTTTCAAAAACCGGTTCAGAAAGCTTGTAATCATAATTATTGTATGACTAGTTAATAATAATAGTACGATTGAACTTAAATAGCTCAAGTGCCTTACACGTTCAATAGCTCTTGACATACGTGCTTCTGCTCAATTAAAGCGCATATCCTATGCCTCTTTTTAAACACAGATTAGGTTTACCTATCAGATTGGCAGAGCAGTTTAGAAACCCCCCTTCAAACTGGAGGGTCCTGGGTTCAAACGCTGGCGCGTACCTCTTTACACAAATATGCTTTTAGAGATTAAATACTTGCTGTATCCGTGAAGGAAAACATCGTTATGAAAGCTGCACAGCTCATAGAATTCTGAATAATATTCTCGAAAGCGGGTGAAGACTGCCAATCTGCACTTGACCAGCGTGGCACACTATGGTCTTAGCCCTTTTCGTTCTGAAAGGAGACCCGTGTCCAACAGTGGAATAATAAAAGGGTTGATGCCCATGTTTGCCCATTGTACATTTGTACGTTTTGGCTTTTAACTTGGCTATTGCATTACGACGTGGCAGCTTAGTATGGCTAAGGGTAGTAGATGACATTGATCGATGGATCCAATTAAAGAACAGTAGGCGAATCAGAAGTAAAGATTACGCGGTCTCACAGCTTAAGAGGTTTTCATAAATAAAATTAAATGCTTATTTGCTTAATTTTAGTTTAATTTCTTGGGCGTACCGACACTGTTATACGATTTATATAATAAATCCATAAATAAATAAATAGCAAAGTTTTATTTAGAATACTTTAACATAACACACAATTTAGTCATCGTCTATTGTAAGTTTGTCAAAACTTACAAACTGTGATAAACCATTTTATACGCTCATATTTTATTCAATGCCAGTGTTAGGATACATAACTAATGAACCGTATTTTGGAAGACTTACAAAGAATATGCATAACATCATCACGCCTGTATTTCCCCGAAAAGGTAGTCAGAGAAATGTAGTACACTCCCATGTTTCAGAAATTATATTACACGTTCTACTACGGAATAGAGAACCCCTTATACCATGGACGTAACCACCATATTGCTATACAACAAGCATAAATCCAGAATGTTAATTTCATGTTATATAACTCTAATAATAATCTAAACAATAGAAAGTGATATTTGTACGGTGTTTGCGGCACCCATTACTGGAAGAGATATTAAATACATATGTAACATCACGCCTGTAATCCCCGAAGGCGTAGGCAGAGGGGTGTACTGCACCCCCATGTTACCTGACCCGGAATTTGAAGCCAGGACCTCCCGATCGGCAGTCGCGCTTGCAATCACTCGACCAACGAGGCAGTCAAATATTTATGTAGTTGACAATTATCTCTCTATATCACAAGGCAAGGTCTTTTATGGGATAGACAAGTAACATTGAGTGTTAAATATCTCAAACCTGACCGATCTGCCGTACTAGTTCCACGTTCAACACTCTCTTAAACTATATATTTGGTCACGAGTATTAGTCTCCCTCGGCACTTACTTCCATTGTCATTAAGTACTTATTATAAAATTGTGTAAACAAATGTATAACGATCCAATTTCGACATAATTGTGTGACTAAGAACTCTGGAAAAGTTTCAACTATGAGTACATTCTACTTCTGTCTATATTAGGTATGCGTTTTGGATATTTGATCCTTAAATACGTCTATTAATGTTAATAAATATTATATCATACTCGTATGTTTCGTTCTTTTTGTTTTGTCATGAAAAATTCCAATAAAAATATGTTACTCTTTCGACAGTGGGACGATTTCTGTTCAATAACCGTACAGAAAAATTTATCTTCATAAAAGAAAACTGCTGTTAATAGCAGAATTCTTGGCTTAAATGTAACGTGCGACAGTTATGCGTACAGGACTGAAATACGGTGGACCCCTATCTAGTAATAGAGCAATAAAAGGTTTCCGCCCAATATCCCGGACCCATCGGCGAGAGGAAACACGACAACCAGCGAGGCCTAATAACTGGTTATATGATAATGTATAATGAAACTAGTCATGGATCGCCGTATTTGTGAAAATATTGAAACCAGTGAACATTGTATAATATAAGCAATGAATAGATTTACTCGTAATGACTCGCTGTTGCACTGAATAAATTGTTTTGTTGTGTTTGTTAAATGTAACATATTGTTTGTACTTGTTGGCGCTATATTAAGCGTTACGAATGAATAATTCGTAATTGTATGTTACTAAAATTAAACCATCAAAATAATACACACTATTTTCCACGCAATAACGGAAATGAATCGTAAATAATATTGAAGTAGATTTATCAAGCAACGTACGAGACGATCATAAATATCATTATCATCATCATCATAATCAACCTACTCCCGTCCACCGCTGGACATAGGCCTCTCCCTTTATACCGTTTAGTTAAAATTGCGTTTAAATTTATGGCTAACATTATTGTCACAGCAAAGTCATATCTTATATTAAAATATTTTACAGATTAATATCGATAACTTTCGGTAAATTATATTTATGATCTAGCTAAGTGGAGTGACGATATACGCAAAGTGGCTGGCACTGGTTGGATGCGAAGAGCTGAAGATCGAACTCAGTGGCGTGCCATTAGAGAGGCCTATGTCCAGCAGTGGACGGAAGTAGGCTGATAATAATAATAACAAAATGAGGATATTAAAAAGGTTACTTAAAATATCAAAGAGATAAACTTAGAAAGAAAATAAGAAACTGTGCCTATATTAGATTCATCTCTGAGCTTTGCCGATCAAATTATGTTTATCTAGTCTTTTCTCTCTCTATCTCATAGTTAATAACTGTTTCTACTAATGAGTAACAATGTCAGTTCATCTATAAAATTCTATGAGAAATTTTCTCATGTAATCAAAATAACGGAAACTGAATTCAAAATACTTTATAGAATATTATTGATCCCATTTATATACAAAAAGCCTATCCAACATGGGAGATACCTCTGTGCAGCAGTAGACGGGAGTAGGCTGATGGTGTAGTATGTATAAAAAGCAAAATAGGTATACCACAATAGGTACAACTAAGTTCAAAAGAATTCACAAAATTAATAAAATTCCTCAAGCATCATTTTTTACCTTGTATAATTCAACGAATGTAACATGTAAAACCTCTTAACGGGGGGTCTCAATTCAGCAGTGGAATTAGACAAACTGATGATAATGAATGTAGCATGAAACATAATGATTTATCTGCGGACAGAATAGCGCATCGCACGTAATAAAGTGTATAAATCAAAACTAGAGAGATGCGTAACGTCGGACCAATATTCTCTTGCATTTCACTGTTAATATATCTTTTAAACGACTTTCTTGCTGGCCGCAGCCAGGCGGCATAAATCGTGCAAGACTTTTTACAACGAGCATCGAACAGCTATACATCGTAATACATATAGACTTATCTGGATGTGGTTATTTGCTGTTCCAGTGGTAATATATTTTTCAGTTAAATCCTGATAGCTTAAGCCTCAGGTTCAATGAGAGAACAAATGCTAAATTAAACGATATATTTCTGATTCTGTTATACGAAACCTTTGCGAAATTATTGGTGAGTACCTACGAAACAGCTTAAAAATGTGGCTCAGACGCGCTATGAGACCGTAATTCTTTAATAGTGTTTTATTTCCATTTTTGAACAACATCATCACTACGCTTCCGTTTCGCACTTCCGAGCTGGTTCTGTTTCCGATGACGGAACCGAACATATTTTGAAGCATCTCCGTCATGAGCTTAAACTCAGCTACCAATAGTTCAATTGTCATTACATTATCCCCTAGTGCTTTGTTAAGAGCGTTTGAGAGCCCGTTTCAAAATTGAGGATTACGGTGGCTTCCCTCTATTATCGAACTTCGAATAATTCCAGAATATTCCATTTTAACTTGCCTTCTCTTTTTCTAGCTCATATATCTTGCCATTAGTCTTTAGTGTCCTAGACATCTTAATAGCTAAGAACGGCGAGGCCGCCGCGGACTGAGAATGAGAACTTTTCTGCAGTTTGATACAAGGTTTCGCGATACCACTCTTGGTAGTGTATGTTGGTGACAGCAGTAAACCCTCGTGACATACAGTAAGACGCTGCTGCCCATCTCCTGAAGCGATCCCTCTCAGGGTTCTTACGATTCTCTGGGATCTTAAAGGGTAGTGCTATTCTGAGCCTGCAGTACATCGCCTAATACATAATGTATGGAAAATCGTAAATTCATCGTACATACGAATATATAAATTAAATTAATCCTAACACGATGTTGTAATATAAGCTGACACACTTTCAGATGTCTGATTGGATAATCCCTGGCTTACGGAAGTTAGGCACATTAACAGCACTAACAACCCTGAGCGGCTGAAATAGGGTCAGTTTTGACACATGTACGCTACATTACGTTTATGCATGTCATATTTGCGCCAGTACGATGTTGTAACGTGAAAAATACGGTGAAAATACCTGGACATTCTTTTCGCATTCAATAAATAATATTATTAATTATTGACAAACCATTTATTGGTGTAGAATAAAAAAATAGTTAAGTTAGTTTACTAATGTAAAATTTAATATTAATTTTAGAAAACATTTGTTATACGAATACGTAGTTATGATTAGGTACTTAAATATTGTAAATGGAATGTAAAGAAAAGTCGTTGATATGTATTTTATTAAATAACGTGTAATGATATCGCTAACATAAATCGATGTAGATAGGGAACAAAATAAAAAAAATAACCAAAGTAAACAAAACAAATCAGACTCTAACATTCAATGTTTATCTAACACTGCAACGGCGATATTTCTTCCATGGTTTTAATAACGCGTTTGTAGCGTGAAGCGATTTAGTCTTTATTGCGACTAAGAATTCTCAGAGTTTCGAGGACAAGTATTGGTAAGTATTTACGTCTACTGCAGTGAAGATATATGGGCCTGTATACTAGCTATTTTCGTGCACTTTCAACTACCAGAATGATAAAGGTGTGTGTGTCACAAAATCACTGACACTATTTTCCGACGGTGTGAAATCGGTTATTGAGGTATAATTTATTATCATTTCTATCAAAACCCTATGCGTGTTTATTAATGATGCTAAAAGTTATAACTACATATATAGTCCACTGTATTTCACATTGTTTTTTTCACTTTTACCAAAACATCATGCCCGCATTTTTCCGAAGGGATAGGTAGAGGAATGCAGTACACTCCCCCACGTATCGCCAGTTATGTCAATCGTTCCACTATGCAATAGGGGGTGAGCCAATTGCCATTCACCCGTTACAAATCAAGACTCTAAGCTACTACTTATATTTTTCTCGACCCGGATATCCTCCCTAGGACCTCTCGATCAGCAAACGCGCTTGCAACCACTAGAACGACAAGGTAGTTATCTTTCATTGTTATAATATAATCGAAAATTCTTTTAAATCCCAACCTTAAGGGAACTTACTTTGTCTAAAGCCGTCTATTGTTGGTTCGATTGATCGATGGCGAAATTCGGTAAACAGGGCCTCTTGGGAATTTACGTGCGTCGTTGAAGGGTTAAAGGACGTAAATATATTTCAGCGGCGCGGATATTCGTTTTCCTTGGAGTATTGAGCTATCATTGATACTGTACCCTTTGGTTTTTGGGTCGTTAGTCGCGCATAAGGATTCCAATAAGATGTTCTCAACGTACAGGTAGAGAATATCATTTTAAACTTTGAAACATGATGGGTGGTAGTTATTATTTGTTCAAAATAAGATTAAGGTTAACCAATTATGCTATAATATATCGTAGGTCAATAAATAAAATAAAGGTAATTTAATACATTCTGGTAAATTTGAAAATTACCACAAATAGCTACTTTTTTACCATCGGAAGTTGCTAAAAAATTTACTAATATGTTAAATACCTTTACAATTGTAAGATAAAGGCTGAAACACACACACTGTACAGAAAGTAATAAGTACAAAAAGCAGAATAATTTGAAATTTTAGGAAAATACTTATAGTTACAGTTTCAATTAAATAAAATCCGTATTTTAGTTTAGACTGTTACCTTCCTTTGCTCTTTTTATATTCAATTCCTTGTAACCTTTTCTATTATTCTCGCTTTAAATTAATGTATCGCTGGATATATACCATACAGTCACGTCGAAAACAAAAAATACTTCACCACCATCTAATGCCTATATGAGGCAGATTGCGAGAACATGGGATTACAAAAAAATTATTCTCACTCACCTGTCAAACTCAAAGCAACTGTTCATGAGTACACTAAAAATTTAAAAATTTAAAAATCTAAAAATTTAAAATATACACCATTGAATCTATTCTTAAATGGAGCAGTTGCGGGAGAATCTGTTCTGATTTAGAAAACAAATAAAATAAGAGCAACAGCCGCTAAGCCAACAAGACACCTAGAGACAATAAAACAACAAACCTTGTGAGATTTCTTGTTTGCTGTGGTACCTAAGTTATAGAGTTAACCGAACTGTGCGAACTTTGAAGCGAGCAGTGGACAACAATTGGATAGCTGTAAGGTATTTCAGCGATATATGTGACTGTTTTTATTTCATGTTATGGTGCAATACTTTAGGTGCTGTGATTGGAGTTGTAGGCTTTGTTTGTCTGTTTATCATATTACATACAATAATCACAATCACAGTGATTATTGCAATAATCACTGTCTCATGAAAATGTTTGTTTCAGAACCTTAAAAGTTGTAATTTAATTTGTTCACGTTTCTTTCTATTCAATTCTAAATGAGAAATATATAGAAGTCCATATTAAAAAGTTTTATGTAAAAGGTCGACGGGACACTGTAACATGACATTCACTGAACTAAAAAGACGCTTGACCGCAGCGAGGCTAAGGGGCAACCAAAATCAACAAGACGCCTAGTGAATTACAAGCACAAACACAGCATGTAGCAATGAATTAGAAAGCGGACAAACAGACAAAAGGCCGGGAATTGTCCCTAGCTCGTTTGTAACAAAAAATTTTGTGGACTTAGCTTGATTTTACAAAATTCTTCAATTATTTTACTAACAAAACAATTGATTGAAATACAATTAAGCATAAATACCATTTTTAGAATTCATTACGGTTCGTAATGTAAATTATTGAAAGCCTTAAACGTTTCCAGGAAAGTTTAATAGTATGGGGCATAATGACATATACAGGAAAATTTTAAAGATTTTTGTTTTTAGATTTTATTTTTCAATGTATTTTTCAGTTCTAAGTGATGCCACATAGAAATTAAAATACTTAAGATTAATAATCGAGATATTGGGCATACAATTACCTTTCGTGCACTTCGTAAGGGAACTGGTGTGAACATATAAGAATAAGGGCAGTACATAAATGTAGAACTTTTAGGACAACGTGACCTTCGCTCGCAAACACCAATAAGAAATATCGCGATTCAATACGCAGAAATCAAGAGCGTGTTTCGTCAAACTGTCCAGGTAATATTGTCATCAAACTTTTTCGGCGATTTTCACTTTGTTAAAAGTTAAACAGAATTACATCGCAACAAATATTTTGAGGTATGCGCCAGATAAGTGATCGACACGACCCTGCCGACTTAGTGGCTCCAATTATGGACCGAATATTTACCATCGCTGAATAAGTTCCATGGGCCAGAGCACAAGGGAGGGATCATGTCAGCGCCGGAGTAGGCATTATGCTGTACTCTTGCTTGATCTCTGATATGAAAAATTATGATTAAGTCAAGACGGTTCAAGACTGACACGACACGTGTACGTGGAGAAGGAACGACTAGAAAACCGTGAATGATTTGTTCTTGGTCGCTAACGGTAACGAAAATATCTAATGGATATGGACAGTGGACATAGAAATCCTAGCTGAGATCTCTATCTGGCGATTAGCCGATTTAGAGGTATTTTTCAGAAGAAGAAACACTGGCGAGAGTATGTCCCTTCCAGGGCGCTTAAGAAGCTAGCTTAAGGGACGCCAGAAGATAAAGAGTGAAAAGCTGTAACACGCTAGTACAGACTGACAAATGTGTGCCACATTGTGTTTTGAATAATAGTACGGTGGAAGCAGGAAGAGAAGTACACAGATGTACAGAGACATGTATTCACGTGACAATGAACGCATGGCGGGACGGCGAGTTTCGTAACAGAGACAGAAGAATGTAATGATTAGAATTGTATTAACGATATACTCGTATTTATAATGATCGTTTTTCTTCGTCAACATTTACACAACTTTTGGCATTATCTTTACCTACGTATGCCAAGACGTGAAACATTTTGGGTAATGTTCAGAACAATGAGATCAAGGAGGTACTAGATAAAAATAATGTTTTAGTGTTGTTGAAACACAGCTCAAACCGTACTATTTCATGTAATGTGTAAATTAACATAGTCAGATACGTAGAGTAATTTAACGCTCAAATTAATCAACCATTGAACCAGTATATTTACACTAATAATGTAAACTAGTAATATGAATAGAATTTAATATTCCGTTGTTGGTACGTATGCTAGTTCATTTGGGCGTGAAATTCATTGGTAAAGACCGCAGTTTATCCGAAATAGAATCTCAATTGTACTTTTTATCAGTACGTACTTATTGAGTAACTCACCAATAAAATTTTATTATTATTCATTCAGGCATATTTCGAATGTACTGATATCTAGTCAGAACGCTTGAACGTAGAAGAGTTTTACGACTTATTTTCGGAAATGTTAATACTTTACCACGCTTCTACAATATTTTTATAATCTTCGCTTCTTATTTTATGTTGTATTTATTTACTTCTGATTTTATATTACATTGTTACTTTTACAATATAAAAATCTGTATTATCTATCGCTCTGACTAATTTGCCGTCGATGTTCTAACCGTGTATGTTGACAAATTATTCGGCTATAATTTAAAAAAAATTCAGATAATGACCATGTACTCTGTTGCTGTCTACAAAATACTACCGTCGGTAAATGGTTGGGAATTTGCAAAAACTGCATTGCGGCGCAGATTGCTTTTAAGAGCCTTGACATGATTTAGGTTCTTCGGCTTATATGACATAACATAACATGACGCTTGTATTTCCCTGAAGGGGTAGGCAGACGAATGTAGTACTCCCAGTTGTTACTAGTTATGTTATCCGTTCTGTTTAACAGACGGTGAGCCTATTGTTGTACAACGGGCATACAATTAGACTCCGTGCTCCAAACCAGAGTTCGAACCCAGAACTTTTTGCTTAGTACTAGCAGTGGCAAAGCTCGTATTTTATTGCCTTTGTAAGTAAACCGTCAATACAAAAGTGTGATAAGGACGGCGAAATATTATCACTGGTCAAATGTTAAATTAGTTTAGTCTGCAATTTATTATACCACAATGAATAAAGTTATTAGTAAACTCATAAAATGCCTAAAAATACATTTTATTAATATGTACCGCAAACTTTGAAATAACTATCAAGAACAATATTAGTAATTGCTGCTTTTATTAATTAATCATGGATACTTAAGAAAATTAAAATGGTCAAAAGTAGTGTATTATCTACTAGGCTGTTAAATGTTTTTAATATAATTACTAATGACGTAATGTTGTTCAATTTAAAATTCAATTCAATTTATTTACCTTTGTTCAGATTTTTTGTGACAGGCTGTAAATTTTTTCCACGATATTCTTCATGAGAAGTCAATCATTTTCAAATAACATCTAATGTAAAGGAAAAAATCGATAAGTAACGTCCAATTGACATGCACAGGTCTCTTACAATTACAACACTAATCTTATTTTCGGACGCGTTATCAGATCCAAGTATCTTAATGGGTCCAAAATTTTAAAATTTTATCGCCAGTTATGAATTATACGAGTAATTAACGCTCTAACCAGTTGCCAAACGTCTCGCTGGCGTGAAGCCAATCGTTTACCATTCGTTTTGTAAATAATCAAGTTCTCCGCTAACTACGAAATGGTTTCGCTTTAAACGAGGTAATTTGTTTGATGTCGACTTAATAAAGCAATGTAAATAAAACTTCCGCAGAAGACCTCCGTGTCTTAACGGTGAAAAATAGAGAGCATACTTTTTACAACTTGCGAAGCGTCTAGTATGCTGCACTCAAATTGATAACCCTTGATGCCGTTGGTAACCCTTAATGTTGCAAATGTCTATAGGCCACGGTGACCACTAACAATTTGGTGGGATGACGGACAAATACAAACTAACGTTGAGGTCATCGAGCTCCTTGACATGCTAACCTAAATATAATGAGTCGTCTTAAATGGCCTAAAACCTCTTCGAGATATGAGTCTTACGGAGAACGGCTATAGTGTTAATTATACGCGCAAAACCCAAGTATCTAAATCCTATAATAATTCACGAAGTACATTTCTTTGGGATGTGACATAAACGACGACTAATTTACAACCAATTGTAAATATTTAAAACCAAACAAAACCTGTAGCATCGACTGTGTTACCTAGACACAGACAGCAACACATATCACGTCTGAAACTTATATCTTACAGCATAATTATACGAGAAGTATTAATGACGTCATTTTCACACCATAACTCTCCTGATACCGTAGGTACGAGTAGTTCGTGATCAAAACACATTCCATTTTTAAACTGTTTTCTCGTTGAGGGCTTACTTATTATTCGTTGAACGCTTTCCGCTTTGATGATATTCAAGTAGGTCGTGATAAGTACTCGAAGTGGGCTCCGACTTGGCACAAAAAACGTTTAAAACTATTACACGGTAATCGATTCTGAAAGCTGGAGCGTTGCCCGAAGCGATAGGCTTTCCAGTGATTAATTACGCGAAGGAGGCCGAACTCAGATTTAATTGTCCTTTAATAAGACTGGTGACATTATCTTATAACTCCTCGAATTAATTTTGAGTAC
>DWEE01001543.1:0-13077 GCA_018245755.1 Parelbella macleannani
AACATCACGCCTACAATGCCCAAAGGGTTAGGGAGAACAGTGTAGTGCACTCACATTTCACCAGTTACGTTTATATCCCACAATAGAATAGGTGGTGTGCGTGTTGCAGTGCACCGGGCACTCCAGACTCCGAGCCACTACTAGTTAATACTAACATACTTATATACGTCGATATGACCGTATGCAGTCCGTCAATCGTCCGGTTGAAATGTGGACGACAAAAAGTGATCTGTCCGCGCTAAACGCCCGTTGATAAACATCATTGGGACGGATAATGCATGTATTTACCCGCGCACCGCCGCCGTGGCACCGACCTGCGGTATCATGTACATTTAAACGCTCAAACGTTTAAAAGTTTATTTTAAATAGACCGTCATTTCAACTATTTATCGTAACCATCTCTCTGCCACTTTGATAGATTGTAAAGGATTTCATTCGACCGTGTTATGTATGGAATATACGTGATGTTATACTGTGTTTTGTGTGAATGGGAAATCGTTTTTAAATGTTTTCGAATTTCGTTTCAAATTAAAAAGTTTGTGCTGTGCTTATAAACGTTGATGCTGGTGGTTATTAAAATTTACTATTGCGTCATTACGTAAGATATTTTTGCGCCAAGACAGAGTAGACAGACTGATGGACATATCACGATACTAATAGGCTTTTTAGTTATAATTCGCTACTCAAAATTAATTACTCATTTACATCTGGTATGCCTTTATGATCTTTTGACTGCCTCCTTGGTCTAGTGGTTCCAAGCGCAAGTCACGGGCATGAGGTCCTGATTCGATCCCTGTATCGGGAAAAATATTACTGGGATTTTCCAACACAAAATTTTCTTGTAGTACCTTGAAGCCTGGATTTCCGTCTATGTAGTGTATGACAATAAGCTGATCTCGTATTCCACAGGATAACATAACTGAAGGTGCATGCATGTAATACACTTCTCTGCTTACGTCCTAGAGGAAACACGGGCGTGATGTTATGATGTCTTTATGACACAACTTTGCTAAATTAGTAAGAATCTAGTCCAGTTATTATTAATCCACAATAAGCATCCGAAGCGGACGCGAGGCGATTACGTCAAAACCTCAAGATCTTCCTCCACGTAACTCCATTACTTATTCAGCTATATTAAGTACGGAGCCCCTGTTAATATTGCTCCGAGCCCCGGGGACAGCCCTAATACGGCTGAGAACAATAACGCACTTAAATATTTTGAATTATAAATCACTCCGCTCTTAAGACGTTTAGCGTTGCAACGGAAACGTGAAATGAAAAATGCTGTAGCTCTAACGAAAATAAATGTGATTAAAAGACAGATTACGAGAGCTGACAACCTATCTTCGAGTTAAAGAGAATCTTGAATCATAAATAACAAAACTCGTAATTTGTTTACCGTTGCAATAAAGGTTGAAAATGAAAAATGTTGTAACCCTGTTATAAGCAAAGGTGAGACAAAGCAGATTATGAGATCTCATTGTCAATCTCGAATCAGAAAAACGACAAAAGAAGAACATATTAAGGAGTTTTTTGTGATTGAGGAAGTAATGATGTAACTATCGCGTAGACAAATGTGAGCATAGGACGGATTAAGACTGACTGCCACTCTTGAAAGATAATTTCAATTCTATTACTATCATCAAGCCAGGTCTATTACGGGTTAGTTTTTACGGTCCCATTACATTTAATTTAATAAATAAATAAGGCTTTTTTTATAAATAAACGAAACGTAACATCACGCCTGTAATTCCCGAAGAGGTAGGCAGAGGAGAGCAGTACACGTACAGTAAATTTCACGTTTGCTCTTTTTATTATTTTCTTTTATTAAAAGTTCGTTTATTTATAGACCGCCTCGTTGGTCAAGTGATTGCAAGCGCGACTACCGATCGGAAGGTCCTGGGTTCAAATCTCGGGTCGGGTGTTATTGGATTTTTCTAATTTAGAATTTCTAGTAGTGACTCGGAGTCTGGAACTGTCCTCGGTGTATGGCAAAAGGCTCACCACCTATTCCATTGTGGAACTAAAACGTAACTGGTGAAAAGTGGGGGTGTACTGCACTCCTCTGCTTACCCCTTCTGGTATTACAGGCGTGACGGTCCTTTTTATTTTAGTAATTATTATAAATATAATAGTATAATAATGTAAGAATGTAAATAGATATAAATTGAGAGTCAAATTTTAAAGATACTTTAAACGAATGTCAATTGTCTTAATCGAATAACTCTGAAGAGTTGTTTGTCATATTGGTAAACTAATTACTCACTTTACAAAGGGCAAGGGTTTTAGGGATTATATTAATCACAGTTTCAATATATACATGATGAATGTAATAGAGGTATGCCAGGGGTGTAAGGATACTTGGCACTCGTGTTTTTGTCTGTACCATTTATCCGAGCGTGACTATATAATAATACATACCATAATAGACTATAAGTAATAATATATTATCGTTATTTCGTCATGTCATTATGTCCTTTATGGGGTAGGCAAATAATACCAACTACCAATATGTTTATCATTCATTCATCTGACATGCTTCTTCTGTATCTAAATAAATTTAAATTGAACGAAAGTCTGTAATTCACATTCCTCTTACAGGTTACCATAAAATGCGGTACTGATTCCACCATGGACTCGCCAGCGTCGTCCCAGGACAACGACATCGAGGTCAACGTGGTCTCCGGCGCCAGCAGTCCGGACATACCTTCGTCACCTTCTAGAAAAGACCAGAAGAGTCCCTTTTACGATTTAAAGAAGGATAAAGAAGAGAAGGCTACTGGCAGCGCACCATATACAAGTTTTTCGATTAGCTCAATTTTGAACCGCGCGGAGCCGAGACGGGAATCGAATGTCTTGGAAGCGGCGCTGGCCGCCAATCATTTCGGGAACGCTAACGATGCTATGCTATCTAGGTAAGTAACGATGAACGGCAAACTGTTTATTGTTAGTACACACACTATTAATCACACACTCACAGTTAAGAAATGCACATGTACATATATAGTTATCCGTAGTTATTTAAAAAGATCGTTTAGGACTCTGGGACTGTATTATAATCTGCATAGCAGACACTTTAAGTTTAAAAGGCGATTAGCTACTCAATAATGTAAACTAATTTTTAAAGCGAGTAGCGGTTTATTAAAACCGTTCTCATTCTGAGAAGAGATCCGTGTCCAAGAGTGGATCGTTCCGTTCTAATTTTCACCCAAAGAGATTAGCTCAAAAGTACCTACTCAAAGGGTCTAATATGAGTCATCATGATCATTATCATCCGTTTCAATGTTATATTGCTGGACATGGGTCTTCTCTCAGCATGAGATCGTTTGAAGCCACGGCCCGTCACGCTGGCCAAGAGCACATTGACATTTTTAATATATGTAAATTCAAAAGCTATAAAACGATTTGTTCAACATTATAATTTGAATATATGGAGTCCAAAACTTGATCATGTCGTCGGTCGTGTTCGCAAATTGTCTGGACCACAGCCACCGATGCTCCCACCAGCAGAGTATCTTAGGTTGATCAAAGACGCCCTATTTACACGAGACGAGTACACTTGAATATATTACTAAATTACCATTTTCTATAATATTATCATACATACACACGTACGTCATTAGCCTTTCCCGTCCACTGCTGGATATAGGCTTCTCCAATAGCACGCCGCTGAGTTCAATCTTTAGCTTTTCGCCTGAAAGAAATCGGTAGTTATAAGGACGCATTTCGTACCTTTCGTTTTATTATATTTTGTTTTTACATACTTTAATGCGCAATAAAGAATACCTATATCTACATAAATATACATATTACGTAGGTAGGTATAACATTCGTATCATTTAAATTTTAAGTCAGAAATTAATAAATATGTTAGTACTACAGTAATCAGCGAGTTTAGTTTGTAAATAAAACGTCACGTTTTATAATAATATTTTATGAAATGCGACTAATAATGTTTTAATTTGTTTTAAAATAAACAACCTTTTACAACACATTGAGGGAATAATATTATAACTTTAAGAGGTGTTCTACTCATTCTCAATTTCACAGATAGGTTTCGAAAGCAGCTATAAATCCGCTTGATTTAGTACTTACTCGAGTAGCATTTCTGTATAAAGGTAGCACGTTCGATCGGCGAGCCAATATCTCTGCTCGGCGCCGCGGAGCCAACTCGCCGGCTAATAACATTATACAGCAACTTTGATCATTTGCGGTCGCAACTTCAGCGGCCGGCTTTTAGTGGTCGTGTTCACGCAGATTGGTTTAAACTAACTTCTATTATGGTACAACTATTAAATTACTAAAACCGATATCCCATGCTCCATTATCAATCTGTTAACGTTCTCCTTCGTACCAATAGTCTTTAAACTTGTCATGTAAGTTCGGATATAGGTACTTAGGAGGATATTCGTTTTGTGAGTTTATTTGTATGTGATTTATCTGTCTACATGATATATAAGAAAGATATCCCAAAAAGTAATTTAAAGTTATTACAATAATAACTGTTCGCTCAAAACAAACAAGTCTGTCTTGACAAAACAGATGACGTCACGATTTCGCTTAAATTATTTGACATAAATATAACTCGTACATGACATTATGTCTGTAATCCCCAGCAAGGTACGCAGAGGAGCGTAGAACACTTTCACGTTTCACCACGTACTTTTCAACCCTCAAAACCCATTAGTACAAACCGACTAGACCTCTCGATCATTAGTCGCGCTTGCATCAATCGAGCCAGTCAAAAAATATGAAACTCATTTCATCTAATGCAATCATAAAACGAAATAATCCATTATGCTTAAATAAATTTCCAGCTTGATGGATATCCTAACAACCACGAACAGGGTTTTATTCCGCTGAACTTAATCCAACGTCACATCAAACCTCGCAAACGAAATAAAAACAAAAACCCTCTACCCTTATCCATTTAATCCGTATGAAGAAACATCATTACCCCATCTAATCAACGGGGGCTACAAGTAGTTTCCCCTTTACAGGGTAAAAACGACCCTTTTATCTGGCAACACTGCGTAAAACTCGGCGGAATGGGTAAACGAGTCGCAGGCAACAAATTGGGACACGTCAAGCCGTCTTGTTAAACATGGCGGTTGACGTCCGTTTCCGGCTTAGTGACATCTCGACCGTTTGTTTTGATTAGCATGGTTAAAAGTTTGTAGATTTATGCTTCCAAAATCTACATTTATCAATAAAACGATGATCTCATTATAAGTTAAGCTATTAAATGGCAGTTATTGTATTTTGTTGGTCTAAACAATATTTAAAAATTAAATTTTCTTGCTTTTCTAGTTATTTCAAATTAAAATCGGGCCAATATTGCAAATACGAGTGTTATAGAATCAGTTGATGAAGACGTGAATAAAAATATCTATTAACAAGACCCTTTTTGTATAAACATCATCCTAGCGGCACGTCATTCAAATTAAAGACATAAATAACTTAACATGTATTAACATTTTAGAATGTTTAAAATCGGTAAATAAACCTGGCAAACAAATTGGCTGAGAGCGAAAAAAAAACTGTAAGCGTCCCCGTCCCTTAATTACGCCTACGGTGACGGCGGACATTTTCCTCCGATGTAAACGATCTGTCATTGTTGGCGCCTTTTTGTTGACGTTTCAATTTTTTTTATTTTTTATTTTTAATCCTCCACACTGTTTTGTGTAGACGTTTACAGTCTCTTAGTGAGTTAATTAAGTAATTTTAGATGAAATATACCGAACGATTCCTTGGAGGGTCTGTGATTAATGTTTCGTCTTATAAAAACATTATCACTTAAGGGGGAAATTAGTAGAGTCTGAGACGGTTTTGTTTTTATTTTTTCGCTAATTAAATGCGATTTAAATCTTCTGAAAGTATTTTGTTTCGTTTTTTTCCTTAGATAAATTATTTTGGTTTTTAATTTCTTTGCAATGATTTTATATCTCCTTTTTTATTATGTACACGTATTTTTTACATTTCTACAGGGGTTACAATTTGAATATAATCTGGTACAGTTCTCAAGGTTTGATTATTTACAAAACCTTCTGTCTGTCACTAGGATTCGCTAAATCCCTTTGATCCCCCATTGTGTGTTAGGTACGTTATTTACGACTAGCTTACCGCCCCCGACATCGCGCGCTTTTCTCTTATCTTCTAATATTTCCATTGGGAGTCGATTCCATTTAGACGGAGCTTCTTTGAAGTAGCCTCGGCATTTATATGTATTAGGGTGATTAGATTATATTATTAATATACTTTATTTGAAGTGTTTGTGAGGTTTCAGATATTTCGCATGCGGTGCTCCCAACTGACTCCGTAATGGATCTGCCATGTTGATAAAATAAGAATCAGACGGCGTTTACTTCGGACAGAATTGAATCTTATATTATTAAGGTGTACATAAATATGCAAGACTTATTAAATATTCAGTGCCTTCAAGGTGGTTTCAGGATGTAATAATCGGTATCCTTTATTGAAGTAGAGGACGTTACTCCAGGTTTCCTAGAGAAATATATTAGTGACTTTAACATTCATAAATAGATATGCACCAGGATCGGGTTGGCTTCTAATAAAATTAATGAAATAATCATGAAAGTATATAATAGTAATGGTGCTACGCAGGGTCTACGCAGTCTGCGAAGGAATAAATTTAAGTTTTAAAACATTTTAAATTAGGGTCCTGCTTTTAAATTTTGTGGACGCCGGTTTACTTTGATTTAAACCCATGTTTTAGTACAATATATAACGGCCTTATTAGCTTAGTGATGCAAAAAGTTAGTGTTGAGCGAGAGCTTTTGGGTTGAGTGATAGATTTCTGGGTGTAGCAAAGTATAGTTGAGTTTTGCTAACTTGAAATTCTCAATTGCAGCTTGTAGTTTTAATTTGTAGTCGATATACGGTAATAGGCTCACCCTTTATAACGTGGGACGCATAACATAGGTAGTGGAAAGTAGGAGTAAATTCCTTTACTTACCTTTTCAAGGACAGATAGGATTGATGTTGTGTTATGTTATCCGATAACAAACCGATTTTTTAAAATAAAGGCTTCATAAGATAACGATGAAAGAAACCAGCTCATGTTAGAATTGTCTAGAATATTCTATAGGTAAGTCTGCCAACACGTGCTTAGTCAGCGCGGTACACTATTACTTGAATATTTACAACCTCCTCAAAAATAAATCGGTACCAAGATAATATAGAGCTATTCTTATGCGGAAATCATAAATCATGAACCCGCTTTAAACTCATACTCTACTATGGCGAGATATTGGTAGAGCTTAGAGACGTCTCTACATAACGTGACAAAAAAGTTCTTTCAAAAGAAAGTTTACATTGAAAAGATTGGGCGAATCTTCACACGATACTACCCTTGTAAGGCACCCTCTAAATAGCTCTATAATAATACGAAATAACGGAAGCACCCCAAATCTTGCGAATCTCACCGTCAAGATTCTTGGGGCGGCGCTCCGGCCCCTTCATAAGTATAAATTATTTAATGTTCGCTATTGACGCAAATTATAAGCAACAACGGAGCGCATTATATTAGCGATGAATAAAATAAGGGATTTCAAAATACACAAATGATAATGAATTCGCAGTAGTGGAAATTTTTTTTTTATATTTTTAGTCAAGTAGTGCTTTTAAACAGTTTGTAAGAAAGTGTGATACAACATTAAGATATTAAGATACATTATATGTGTAAATGATAACTTTTATGCTTTGCAAAAATAATTATTACGTATTGGGATCCTTCAGAACCTAACATTTATCTAATTTAGACTGAAATGAACAAAATAAATAGGCTTTACGCTTTTTACCAGACAGTTGAAAATGTGTGTATGCTAATAAAAAAAAAATTAAAAAGTCGGCTCCTTTCACTTGGACCAAACACCAAAATTCTCTTAAGTTATATACCTTAAACAAGGGTGAAGTGTTTAGGCTCTTATCCGTTTACGCTTTGATTTATCCCGGACTTTTTGAGGGAACCCTTATATTTTCTTAAGAAACTCTGTTTTAAGGAATTTTCGGTATAAATGTTCATATCTTTACAGTCAAAGATTTTTGGTATAGAACTTGATGGTTATAACGTTTGAGCAAAAATTTAGCTCAACTGTACCTATAACTTTTTTGACTATATATCATGTACAAAAAGTTAAATATTTCATCCATAACTCTTCTTTCGTAGCTAGTATTTTCTATAAATATTGTCGATCAGATATATCAAAATGTTAATCTTTATAAATTTACACTAACCCTTCCTAAAACATCTCTCGTCGTGGCACACAACAACTAAAAACAGGAGAAACTTGAAACGAGTAGAATTGCAAGTGATGCAACGTAAGGAAAAATTGTAGAGCTTTGTGTAAACAAAAAACAATTTTGATTGCGAAACCTTTTAGTGAGGCTGTATAACGCCCTTCCGGTTGCAGAGATCCTATTCATCGAAAGCGCCGATGCCCCGTCATATAATATCGACAGTTAAACGCGTAGCCTTAGAGAGTGGAAAAATGGCCGTTACAGCATTGTCGTCTGCGACCTAGGAAATAAGTGAAAAGGTATCTCCGAGAAGCTTTTAAACGCGTCCGAGAATACCACCCTATCTGTGAAACCAACAAAAGGCTCCCGTGTCGCTTGCACGGACAACGGATACAACTAAACACTTTATGCCATAAAAGAAAGCACAAGCGCCATTATTAGTAACAAGCGCGGAGTGTCGGGCAGACGCGCCGCGGTAAAAAGAGTAAACTGGTGACGCGCATCGATTTTTATACCCCTCGAGGGAGGCGGGGTCACGAGCGGCCCAATCAGAGCGCGGCGAGCCGCCCAATCACGTCGCGGCGTCTTGCTTTCCGTTTTAAAAGGAAGCAGTACTTTATCGTGTAATGGAATTTGAGTTTGGAAACTTCGCGACGGGGATTAGTAGCTGGCGATGCAAATTGGCGATGCGGTCGCGAACTCTTTGTGCTACCCCTATTGACTCTTGTGCGGATTTCAATATCAGGGTTTTCTTTTTTTAAATTGGAATACTGGATATTTTATTTATGATGATTTGCTTATTCATACTATAGAGAACGGACCTTGAATACAAGATCGTTTTAAATAACTTTTCTATACTTTAGCATAGTACAATATCTGTTTCAGTTACAACATGTCAGTAAATTAATGAGGCTGAAAACTATTTGGACTTTTTTTATTTTAAAATGTGTGATAATTTGAAACAATATTAATCAAGGGAGGATTAACGGGGGCTGCATAAATTGAAAACCAACCGTTATGAGAGATAGGCTGTATTCCTCAAGGTTCAGTCCGATATAACCTTTGTCCATTATGTTGTCAAAATTTAATACATTTTAACTTTCATTATTAGGTGATTTATACTTAATCACGGTCGATCCCTTACAGAGTAAATAGAGAGCACCAAGTCCTTAATATCTCTATCCTCACAGAGGTGCTTTTTCTACATTAATCGCTCTCTTCTTATCCGTCCGTTTCGAAGACTTCTGACTCTTCCATTAGCCAGTTTTAATTGAATTACATAATGTTAGCAAAAATACCAAAATAGTGTCAAAATGAGGACAAGTTTAGTATTGGATCTGTCTCTTCAGGAATAAGATTCAGGCGTGAGGACATGCCCTTACATTAACATACCTATTAAAAAATCGGCATCAAACCATACAGACTACAATTAAAAGAAACCTGTTTTACAGAGATTGGTCCGTATGCATTCTTCGCTACAAACAGAACGGCGCTTATTCCCAACAGTGTAAAGTGACTTCACGGGATAAAAAGTCTCCTCAAACACGATTGCATAGATAGCGACAGCACTGAAACGCTTTTAGTGCGCACAAAGATATTCTATGTATTCATTATCCACTATTCCTCGCTAGAGTAATGCGTTATTGCGCCACCGATAACGAGTAAACGATTAGCGATTAACTAAAGCTGATAATATAGAAAGATCAATCATACAGGTCTAATTATCATCATCGTTATGAGGCTGTCTGAGTGCACTGCTGGATATAAACCTCCACAATAAGTGTTTTGCTCATAATTCCCATGTCGAGCGTACGACCTGGGGGCGTAGAGAATAGCGTTTCGCACCACCTGCGGTCTTGCTCTGATTAATAATAATGTTAATGTAGATGTAAAGCAATAAAGTAGTTAAAAGGAAGACAAATGTGTCAAAGAGATGTCGTAGAGTATATAGTATGAGTAGTAGAGTATGACAGTTTGTTGCATTTGTATTAAACTCTATGAAAACCGTAGCAAGATTTTGGAAATGTCGCCAAGATGAGTTAATATTTTACATAATTTTACACATAAATATTAGCATCACGCTCTTAGGCTAGGCGGGTTGATAATCTGTGAAAGGCTGCAGGAAAAATTTGTACACAGCAAACCGACGATAGGGAGCGATGGTGCTCAATAGAAGAGGACTATGTCCAGCAGTGGAATGAGATAGGCTGATGATGATGATGTCCACCAGTGGACTGAGACAAAGTAGTTATGATATTTTTACTTGTAATATGTGAAAAATGTATGTAGCATTTTAAATTAACGCAAATTTTGTGCAAGTTTATGTTATTTTGTTTTGATTTTGAAATGCAATGAATGTTCTTTAGTCTTTGTCTATTTAACGCTTGTTCTGTACTCGTTTGCAGTAGAACAAATCCTTAGAGTATTAGTTCACGGGAATACTATCGATGAAGCGTGCAAACGTTTTTGTTTGAGTATCGATAGAAACATCGTATTGTGGCTGTTAGTACATTTAGTGCGGGGACTACTGATATATTAACATACTTAATACTAAAATATTTAGTAGATTACAAGTCGTCTAGACTAGACAAGATCAAGACATCTTTTTATACAAGAGAGTAGATACAGTATATAGAAACTGACGAGGTTGTAAAGCCTTCGTAATATATGTGCGTGTACGAAGAGTTTTGAATTTAGAAGGATCATGAAGCATAGAGGATAAATCTGTAGAAACTCCAATATTTGGCACTTGGTGTTATCTGCTTAGCCAGTGAGAAGAGCCTTTGCGCGATGGTATAATCGGATATCGAAAATACAATTATTGTTATAAAATTAATTATCCAATTGGTAGTGCATTGAAGATGATCTTTAATGGTTTGATTAATGTTTTCTGTTTGGCTTTATTGACATTCTTTTATACGTTTTAACATAAAAGACCTTCCAACGGCTATATACATATGTATATTCTATTTCCATTTTTAAACATTTTCAATCTACAAACACGGAAAGTGTACAAGTCTGTAACATTTATAGATATGCAAGAAAACGCATAGTATCACTATTGTTGTATTTTCAGGCTACAATACAATGGTATTTGTATCAGAGAAGATACTTCTCTTGCAAATCGCACACCGGTTTATTTATATATCTTAAATATTTCCATAACATGCTGAAAGGAATACCAACAATGCGATATACATTAGTGGAATTAAATGAGAATGCGTCAAGACGGAGTGTAGAGTTCGGTTTGAGTGAGCTACGTAGCGTAGCACTTCGTAGGTGCTCCTTAGCACCACGTAGACTTCGTAGAGGCATTAGTTTAACTGACAATTGCGTAGACCCTAGGTATATCAGATACATGAACTATACACACACACATAAATCATATACCTACATATAGACACACATATATGTATAATTGTTGTCTTTATACTACAATATATTTACAAGGTATTTTAATGCATCATAAAAATTTCCAATACGACAATAATTTCCCATTAAGGTTCTTTTTATTTACCTCTTTTTAATTATTGTAGAAAAGAAAATCGTAAGTTTTTTTAAATAATAATGTCAAGGAGACGCTTATATATAGCTTTTCTCAAGTTTTGTATCTAATATTGTATTGACTTACACAATGTGAAACAAAACCTAAACTGAAATGCTACAAAATTAATTAGTCCAATTTATTAAAGTTTTTTATCGATAAGCACCATTCGCGTCCCTACACGAACAATCCCAGGAGCGCAGTGCCAATCCCTTTGTGTTCCACAATCGATACTGCTATTTCCAGCTATCGGCGCCTGGATTGTTGCCGACGGTACGATTTATTTAACGAGTTCGTTTGTTCATTTGCCAATATATAAGGATTTTTTGTAATGAACTACAATTATTGTTGTTATTACATCGTCTATACAAGGTCTCTTTATAGCGTGGGCAGGAAGCACCGGATATAAATTATCTTTATACTAAATTACATGCAAGAAGCTTTGCAATACCGTTGGTGAATTGATATAGTACACATTTTAATTGTAAGTCATTAGACTCGATATGAAATAACGAACTCAGATTAAAGGTAACAAACAACATTCAACGAGAAAAATTTCCATTTTATTCAAATCAAATTTACTTTTGTAACAAACCTGAACAAAATAAAAAAGAAAATAGTACATCACTATCTATTACACAGTAAAAAAAATCGATATTCGCTAATCGATGTTCGATCCTCTAAGCGACAAAACGTGTTTACGTCATCAATAGCGTTCTTACCTCTGAACGTTACAAATTGTGATATATCACTTGCTTACACATTGGCTTAGAATCCACAGCTGTCAGTTGAAACAGAAATGAATTTAGGTATTGATAGATAAGACATTATAGGAAAGTTTCAACCATATGAACTCTGAGAGTTCTTGATGCTTGAGACATGCATTAATCTGAATGTAGCAATTCACTTCGATTTGCATTTTTCAATCGAGTCACATGCATATTTACAATTCGAGATTTAAATTTAGAATGTGATATTCAAATTGAAAACACGATGTAACAATTTAGAACATAATAATAATTTAAATTTGGAAGTTGACATTTAAATTTCGTATTCGATATTTTAATTTAGAATTCAACATTAAATGGAAGACAAATTAATGTTGATATTGTTTGTGTTCAGGGGTAGTTACAAATTGTTTTACAATATTGTCTAATATGAATTTCTGATGTGTATTGATATAACAGCAGTGATAGCCTAGTGGTTAAGAATTCAGCCTCTCACTCCGGGGGTCCTGGGTTCAAATCCATGGCGCGCACCTCTTTATAAAAGTG
>DWEE01001544.1:0-13073 GCA_018245755.1 Parelbella macleannani
ATTTTTAATTAAAGAGATGTTACAAAAGATAATATTTAGGTAATCGTGAACTTAGCAATAAAACAATTTTAGGAATTAACAACAGTAAGAAGAACTAAAGTGCGTTTCAAATTGTTTTCTAACAAAATCAATTATTTATTTAACAATGCAACTACACAGTGTTTAACAGAATCAAGTAATATATTTCGACGTAAAGAAAATTCGACGAAGCGGGCACAAACCAATGGGAGTGCGAAACGCGAAACTGTGTTCAAATGCATTTTATTTGTGTGCATAAAGTTGCCAATGTGCATGTATGTATGTATGTATGTATATATGTATAAATGTGTGTGTGAACGTGTGTGTATTTGTGTGTGTGCAGTTGGGTGATGACCACACCGGCGACATGCTAATTCCTTCGCAACAATCGTTTAGTGCATACAGGCACACTTGCATATAGTTTGTACATAATTTGCAATTTTATGTAGGCTCGTTGACTGTTGTGTTATTTGTTTTAATACATTCAGTTAGACGCAAGATTGTGTATGAGATATTCCATTAGTAAAGATGTCTGTATGTAAGTATTTTGTAAGCTTAAAACATTGCCGTAAACACTTGTTGTATACAGGACACTAAAGATTATTGCATAAAGATTAGAGATTGTCAGTAGTTTTCTACTAATAGATAATTATACATCGTAGCAGTCGTTGCTTAACGATAAGTACGGTTTTTTTCAATCGAACCCTTATAAAGGCACATCTCGTAAAATTTTACTGTAGGCAATAAAGATATGTAAATTATTTACAATAAGTTGTTATATGAAAATATAATTAAAAGAGATCACACTGCACGGACTCTACTTTCATTTTGGCTTTCAGCAGTTTGTATTTGACGCTGATCTTAGGTATGGTCTCCAGGTTAAACCTGTGGAACTGCTGCTGCTATTTAAGCCAGAAAGAAGTGTCTTTTATTAGACGAGAGTAAACGATCAGTCAGAACCACAACGGCAGAGAGACATCAGTAATCTAACTCAAACACGATTGTAGGAATAGGACAGTTAGTATCAGTTAGGCCTCTAAGTATAAGTAAGTTAGTATTTTGGATTACTGATGTTCATATTTTCAGCCAAGTAATAAGTCCTCAGAGAACCAACATCAGTTAGTAATTTCAGTCAGAACTGAGAGCTACATATATATAAAAACTGCAATAATAACAATATGATAACACTTTTATGACAACATCTCAAATTACAAACATACATTTTTTAATTCCTTAATAACATCTTTCCCAATAAAATGTTTAAGCGTGGACGAGTGATAAATCAACACGGATAAAAACGGTTCTAATCCGATCATTACGATATGCTGTCGTTATAAAATCATCCGTTTCACGCATTACCCGACAATAAAAACCGGGTAATAAAAATAAACGGCCGGAGATTGACCACCCCTGGCATTTTATGTAGTGTGGAGTGTCGCCGTGAAAATTCCCAACCTTCTCATGCTATAACGATTGTTCCAGCCATAATGTTGCCAGGTGAAATCAGAGCGTTAATATACCCATTTAAAAATGATGGAAATTGCAATATAAACAAAACAATATTACCTGTCTATGTAGAACGAACTAAATAGTCTAAAAAATATTAAATTTCTATAACATCAATACAATTAATTTTTAATTATTTTTTTCTAAATATTCTACATATCCAGTATTATCAAAATTAAACAGATATAAAATACATTAGCATACACCATCAGACGGACGTCCGTCCCTGCCTACACCCGCTCGCGTTCAACGCACCACCGATAATGACAAGAACTTAAGCGCCTATTAAACGCCCCATAAATTTTCCAAATTTATATCGAACAACATTTTTTAATCCGGCCGCTTCATAATATTAATTCCGTATCGTTCCATATTGAAACTATAATTATCTGACACATAAAAACTCCCTACAGAACGAAATCGACGGATATTATTAAACGATTTGATATTCGTTTGTTATTGTTACATGCAGTAGATTAATTTGGTATTGTTCACTGAAACAACATATTTAAACTTTGAAATCGAAAATACTTACTTATAACAGGATCTACGTATGCAATAATTCGCAGAGCTCTGCTTTAAATTTGTTCTGTGTGATAGGCTGACAGAGATACAAAATAATTTCTAATTAATTAAAGAGGCAATACATGTTAAAACAATTGCAAGAAAAAGGTTATTTTGGAAATGTATTTTGGTGCCATCTTCATATTTTTGTAAGACAAAATAAATAACAATGTAAACACAAAATATTGTGAATCCTGACATACATTTCCATTGTTATTATTACTTTGAAGTCATAAAAAACCAATAACAAATACGACGTTACCTATAATTTAATAGCTAACATTCGTCGTATGTAATACGAATGTATATAAACGTGAACAAACATTTTACAAATCAAACGAATTTGCAACAAAGTGCTCAACTATTAACTATCTTCGGCTGTTATTTAATCGTTATTGAAATGACACGAATGATAATAAACTTAATGGAATGGAAAGCTTCATGTCAATCAATACACTAATATCAATAAAGTATGTACCTTAAACTACATTAGGGTGTGTTTAAACAGTCTTAATCACATGACTATTATAGAGAATCTAATGTATATGCCCTTATTTTATTTATGCATAACATATTAAGAGTTATATAAAGCAAACAAACAAGTCACAAATTAATGCTATTAAGCAAGTCCTTCTACCCTTTCACTTACGGCGTTACTCGAGAAAAATAAACAAACGAAATTAAGTCTGTGGTGCAAGAAGACATTCGTTATTATAAATATATATTTTTAAGTCTACTTGTATTAGATCATTTGGTGATAAAAACAAACAATATTTACTAAACATTTCCAAAAGAAACAAGTTTAGTAAAAAAAAAATGTTATAGTCCAAATGTAAAATTATTCCTTATGAATTTGAACAATAAAATTCTTCAAGCATAATGTGATTATATAACTGCGAATTAAACATAATATAATTATGTGAAGTGAAATTAAAACAGCATACATAGATTTAAAATAATATTATTACGTGTACTGTAATTTAATTGCTGAACTTCGAATTAAAATAACACCATTATTAGTAATGTAATAAAACGAACTTCGAATATAATGTGATTATAAATGTAATTTAATCAAAAGTATGGACTAAATCAAAATATTATGATAAAAAGTGATGTAAATTTAAGACCGAACCTCGAATTAAAACAATATGATTAAATGTAATGTAATTAAAACAACGAACCTTTTTTTTATCGACCTCAAAGAAATTCGGCATTTTGGGAGGGTCGCTGTGTACGGAGTGCTGCAGCTGTTCCTCCATTAGGGTATTGAAGAAATCCATAAATTCCATTGAAATGTTCCAGCAAATCCAATTAAAATCCCACTTGCAACTAATAAAGTCAATTTGATCACCGCGAATTTATAAATTAAAAAAAAAAGTCCGAAATCAAAATATGAACTCGCGTAAGCACGTGGACAATGAACGATGGCTCGACGCCAGACGTCTTGCTCGTGCCAACATCCGATATAAACTAAATTGAAAATTGGAAACAAAATGCAATGTTCGAATCTTGATATGACAATAATAGGCGAAACGGAAATAAGCGAAACGCGTGAGAGTGAGTGAAACGCAAACATTCGCTAGACGGCTCCGCTACACCCCATCGGCATTGGTGGCGCAGGGGTTGTCGCCAGACGAGATCGCTTCGAAATTTAAAATTCCTACTTGATTTATAAACGGCCTTATATCATGTGTCAGTTTAATCCATTTTAAACCTTATACCCATTGACCAAATAATAAATTCACATGTATACTGCGTTGCGATAATATTTTTCTAAGAGTGCCTATTAAAAGTTTTAATTATAAATAGCAATCGTGTGGATACAATACGCAAGGTTATTCCGAGAATTCGGCTTGTTTTACAATCAGTATGTCTACACCTACATTGTTTAACATCCAGATAGACTTTATGTCGCAAATACATATAAATTATTAAAACACATGATATATGTGTATAACACTTTCAATATTAATAACATCATTGGAAACAGAAGATATGTTTTGAGCCAAATTTTACAATAAGATTATAAATCTTTCTAAACTCAGCTGTAGCCGACGAATACGTCTATGAGCGTATAAATATTGTGATATATGAAATATTGCGATAGACAGATGCTCAATTAAATAATTTTCCAAATTAGGAAGACTTTTTTTATGTGATGAGAGTAGCAAATCAGCAGGTAGCTGGGACAAGTGGCTACTGACGCCCATAGATTAAGTGCTACAAATCTCGAATAAAACTGTGGGAAAAAGACTGTCAGTATCAATCGATATGCATGCATAATAAAATTATTAATTAGTATTTATTGACAACAGGACTGCAGAAATGGGTGCGTTCGAAACATTAGTCCAGTAAATCTATGAGTGAAGATGGTCAAAGACGCGGTGCTAATCCTCAGGTCTGAAAGGCATAACACAAACTGGGTAGAAATAAGTGTAGCGATAGTATCGCATAGATGTAACCGCATACCTACACGTTCTACTTTCAACAAAATTATATTTACACGCATATGTATATTAATCGAAAATATAAAAAGAATACCAACACAACAAATAGCAGCGTTTACGGTAACGGGCAAATAAAGCAATTAATAGTTAATTGTTGTTACACAACAGTTATCATTCGACACAAAAAATACAACACGTGTTTGCAAATTGAGTTGAAATTGCATGACCTGTCAAATTCGAGCTCTCCATAAGGATGACCGACCCACGAGCCCCTTTATCCAAAATCGAGGGGCAACACCACAATAAATTTAAGTTCGGCAGAAAATTATTTCATCACACAAATAATACAATCAATTAAAATCCACCATGCGATCGCATGGGGTATGTTTATCTTGTTATTGATATCTTTATAAATGGGGTAAAGTGGGGGAAACTGGCCATACGGGTGGTTGAATTGATACGGGTGGATTTGCTACTTGTTCTGTTTTGACAAATATTTTCAACTGTCAAAACGGTTTTGTCAATTGTCGGGGTAGCGTGCACTGGTTTCGAATTTATTTAAATTTGGAACGAATCGATCATTTTGAAAGAAATAAATAAATTCATCTAATTTATAAATTTATACGTTTATTATGCAGTTAATAAATGACATAATGTATTTTTTATGTAATACAATGAAACATAAATAGAAATTCTTATGGCATAATACTCATATGACCAACCAGCCGATACAAATGAAGACTCGGTAAAAAAGAGTAAAAGTAGTACAACGAAAAGCTTGTAAACTACAGATATGAATGGTTCTAGAACTAAAGAGATTAAATAGTAACTACCCACCCTAATAGAACAAAAGCACAAATCTTAAACACATTTGTATGCGGGAATTATCAGCAGTCTTTGGAATCCAGGTAGATAAGGAAGCTTCTCGATTGGACGGAATCGGACTCGCGATTACGTCATCAGTACGTCGAAGGTTCTCGTAACGAGAGTAAAGAATTTTCTATAAAAATGTGTTCGTAAAATCTGACGGTTCAGTTTCGCAAGCTTAATATTTCATTCTGAGAACAGCAGATTAAGCTATGCTGTGGTCAATATATTTTCTATTTGTTTATTCTTCACCCGTTCTACCTCACCCCAAGGGATGTTTAACGTAACTGGTGAAGAGTCGAACTATATTTCTCTGCCTATGCCTTCTATGAATTACGGGCGTATAATATAAGTAACAAATGTTTGACGGTAGGTAATGTATAACCACAAAACGTCCTCACATCAACTGCCGGAAATCATCTCCCCGTAAGAAGCTATTTACATAATAAATATGATGATATCGAATATTACTTATTTGAAGCATCAAATTTCATTCATTTCATTTCAGGTTCACAAAAAACGACCCAGTAAATATAATTAGCATATTCGATACAGAGAATTATTAAACTTTTTTTGTAACACAATAAACAGGTTCTCATTAAGCATAACACGAACTAACATGTTCCGAAAAATAAGACTATCACCGACAAACGATTACAACAAAACGTTAGTACCTTGACCAAATAAAATATCTAAAGGGCAATAAATAGGACAATGGGAATGAAGCCGAGGCAGTCACCCCGTGCAGAAAGGATCTTCTAAATGACGATTAAAATATTATTTTCGAAACGCACAAACAATAGGCGAAAGAATCTTTATTTTTATTATCGCAGGAAGTGTATAGATACTGGCCATTATTGGGCTCGATTCTCGGAATCCGCTTAGTGAAACTATGAAACAAAAGATCGGCATGGGACCCGTAATATTATTTACCATGTGTATCAATAATGGTGCATGTTCGAAATGTACAAAAGTGCGATTCATTTTGCTCATTTTAACAATTCAAATAGTATTAACAGGCAATTAATTTGACTTAGCAATACTTTTTATTTTGTTAGTAGATATAAATAATTGTAAAATACTAGTCTTCGAATTTTTATTAAAAAACCTACATTTTTATTGCAATCGACACGATAAAGCGAAATATTTTATATAATTTAATTCTGTGCATTTTTAACATAATTGTATTGTTTTGTTTGTCATATACATAATTAATTATTCTAACAATCTAACAGACAAATATAATTTCAGCGGTATCATTATTTAATAAGATATAATACCTATTGTAATGTTATTTCGGTATCCGTAATTCATCATGTCTTTGTTATGCTTTTGAATTTATCATCCAGGTTATCTGAGCTTAAGGGGTTTTGTAATTAACATTCTTATGTCACATATCAACTGACCGGGTACATGCGCGACTGGCGGTTTTAAAATACGTGTGAGCGTATAATGAACGTACATCTGAGGCAACCAATCAACTCATAGCGTTCTATTGCTGGTCTCCTTTCCGAATGACAAAGGTTGGCAGACAAGTAATTATAAATTTTTAATTTGATAAACGCCACATCTTGGATCAAGGAATTCATGCCCATTTTATCTGAATCTGAGTCGTCAGTGCTATGTCAATATGAAGAACCTAAAAAAATATTTTACGCTCAGACATAAGGATTGGCAACGAAAAGCCATTGAAACGCGCTAAAATTTTTACGATACTAACATTTTATTAACACTATGTCGAAATAAGTGCAATAATATATTAAAAAACGATAAACATTTGCACTAATTTGCTTTATTTTCATGTTCCATGTTAACTTTCAATAGTTTTCCCTTAAGCTCAATTCCCCCATTGAGTGATCTGTATAATTAAAAACTCACTATGGACCTATTTGGGGTGATGGAATTGACTATCAAGGGCGCTAATTAAAATGTTCACCGATAAATCTTGATCCGTGTGAAACAACCACGTGCCTGTAATGGCTACCGTTCGCGATGAGACCGTGTTGCAGTTTAGCAATTGTGATGATTAGACAAACACCCTTGAGGGGCAATTAATGTAGGCAACACAATCGATGTTAATTTGTCGTGTGTATAAACATGCTTGTTTTTGAATTTTACTTCTAGTGAACGGTCGAAAAATGCGAACTAAATAACTAATAAGTATCTATGTAATTCAAAGGTAGTCAAATGTATTTTTTTTTTTACAAATTTTTATTAAAAATAGATTATTCAATATTACCTTTACTATTACATATTTATTATATGTGAGTGAAACAAAAACATTGAGTAAGAATAGAATGTATGACGCAACGACGAACTGAAAACTGTTGGAAACTTATGGGCATTTGTTATGAGCAGTTAGCGTCAAAAAATGTCGACATGAATGGGCCGGAACGCGTACTACTTGTATTTGTTTACGTAACCACGTCCACGCTTTAGGCACGGCTACATACGTAAACAAACTAACTCGCAACTCTTCACTGACGATCAACGAGGTTACAATTATAATATTGCACTGGTTACTTTAAAAATGGATGCCGCATATTTGTCTAGAGCAATTAAATCTAGAATTGAAGTCAGGGTCCAACGCGGATGATAATAATATAATCAATTTTAAGCCATCTGGTGCTGCATCAACAAGGTGAATAAAACCGATGTGTAGGTATTGGGCCAGCCACCTAGCCGTCGGGGACGCCGGCCTAGCTCCGTATACCAACCATCACTCATACTCGGTGTAATTCACGTTTTACAATAATTAAAGCGGCCTGTAAAACACCTATAAACTGCTAGTAAAGAGTTAATGGACTGCCTTCATTACCGCACCACGCCTTCCCGCTAGGTGGCGCCCGCTCTGTTTATCGCCGTCTTTCATTCAAATCATATTTGATTGATTGTATGCTATATCGCAACATATTTTATATTTATGTATGTTCCTAACATAAGGCCTTCGCATTAGTTCGATAAGGACTCATCGGGGTGGAATGCTTTTGTACAGTTTTGTTATCGAATCTCGTTGGATAACGGTTTCGCGATGTTTACACAAACACGCGGTTAGGTATGTACGAGATTTGTGGTTTGCGCAAACGTCGTTCGGCGCGATCCGTAGCCGCGGATAATTATACGTGCTAAACAGAAATAATCGACGTTAAATTTGAAATAAGTACGAGCGTTTCAAAATAGAAAAGAACCTCGATCCGTGGCGCTGTTTACGTCTAGGAGAATCGAGAATCACACGATATTTTATGTGTGGAGAGATGCGTTCCGTTCACGGCGCGGAGATAAATTATTGAAATTGATAAAACAATGGATAACGATACAAAGTGTTCCACAGTTGGGGAGGTCGTAAAGAGGAAACGTTGCAGGCCGAGCTTTGTGATCGCCGCTGTCTAAACAAATCAAACACGCGTTTGGCGCGCGGCGGTCGCGCGCCGCCTAGCGCCCGGCCGCTGATGTAAGCGCTGGATGTGTCAACCGCCTGTAACGATTACTCGTTGGCATTTTTGTATGCAAAATATATCAATTGCAATGAAATTTGCTCGCCAATTTCAATAAGTTATTTACATTATAAGCGTTTTGTAAGCGGGACTATATATAGAACTATACAAACATTTAATTTGAAAACCAAAAAAAGATACCAAATTAGTCATCAAGTTGTCGACCCGGAAACTATAAGGAAAACGCTGTACACCTCAGAAAAGCGAAATCACCAATATTACAAGTGGGTGACAAAAATTTTGATAACTGAAAACACTTTAATATAATTAATTACCGAAATTCACTTAAATATATATTTAAATGTCTTAAAAAATTCATTACATATATTAAAACTCCGCTTTTAGAATCAATTGATACCGGTGTTGAATTCTCAGATTATAACCTTTTAAACCTTAACTGATTTCCATTTTACTTGCGAAGAAACACTAAGGAACCATTCGTGATGTACTTTGAGGTATAACTCATTAAGTGCTTTCCCCGAACACTTGGAATGGTGATCAAAGGGCCTACTGTTTAGATGTACTGACGTGCGATTGTTGACTCGCCGGATCATCAGCTACGGTACGTGTACCATATTGTCGTTTTATGTGATATTCTAAGGAAATAAACAAATAATAAGGCGCCAAATAGACCGAATTAAATTGAAAATGGTATAAACAAGCAAAGTTTAACAAGTTAAGAAATGCATTATATTTTTTAAAAGTTAACAAGTTAGTTTAGACTAACTCGTTGGTCGAGCGGTTGCAAACGCGACCGCCGATCGGGCGGTCCTGGGTTCGCTTCCCGGGTCGGGTACTACTGGATTTTTCTATTTTAGAATTTCTAGCAGTAACTCAGAGTCTCGGTGTATGCCTGGTGTATAGCAATAGGCTCACCACCTATTCCATGGGACCTAAACGTAACTGGTGATACGTGGAAGTGTAATACACTCCTCTGCCTACCCCCTCGGGGAATATAGGCGTGATATTACGTTTTAACAAGTTAATAAGATAATATCCGAGAAAAAACAAATTAAGAAATGAATAATGCGAATGAAAAGTTATAAAGTCTATTAAACACGATATAAATTAACAAGTTAGGGAGATTGGTGTACAATAGGAAGCAGCGAATTAATAACGTTTCTTTGTGAGGTTACTGTACTTGTTTAATAGACTATGAGGTAATAATAGCTAGGTCTTTACGAAACTCACTGCTAATTAGACATATAAGCTGTTTGCTCTCTATCAGAGAGAATTTTGCAAACAATTTCGTTTGAAGCAGTGTTTGGAATGTTTCTCCGTAAACGTCTCTATCGGCATTGAGTTTGGAGACGTGTGGAAGAAAAAAACCATCAATCGAAGGAGCTAGGTCAAGTGTTTCATTCTTCGTGTTAAGGCGTGCGCACATAGGTGGATCGAATGGCGGCAATAAAGCCACGTTGTCGCCGCCGACAAAGCGACCGCCACTGCCTAACATAGGGTTGTCAAAAATATAATAGACATTTAAAATTTCAACTACAATAAACCAGTACAAAGCTTGTATTGTCTATAACTACACTCACCATAATATTATAGATAGGTACTTCATACTACTATATAAAAAGAGACTATTATTAAAAAGCTTTAATAATGTAGTAGTTTACAATGTAGTTCCGCTCTGAAGGTCCTGGATTTAAATCCTGATGCGTAACTCTTTCTTTACAAAAATAAGCGTTTTCAAAGTAGATGTCGCCTGCTGAACGGAGATGGAAAATATCCTACAAACCTATAAACTTGCTCCTAATAATTCTCTTTAATATTTTGTAAGGACTACGAAGTATTCCAACTTATTATTATTAAATAATTATTAAATCAATCAATCAAAAAAAAAATTAAGCTACATCCCTAATGGGATAGACAGAGAACATAAATACTACGCATCTTTAGCCTTTCAGACCAGACGTGTCCTTCACCTTCATCGCTCTATACACAAAATTTGTTTAAAGAGACTTGAATAATCTTGACTTTTTTAATATAATTTTTTTATTGTAGAATATTAATTATTTATATTTCTCTCAATGATAGATGATTTATGATTAATGGTATTTTTGGAACGCGCGATGGTCATAATGCTTTCTCAATTGCCACCGCATAGCTCAGCTTTCTGCACTGCTTATGCTGCATTTAGCTGGTCGGCCAGTGCATTTAGCTGCTAGGCTCTGCCAAACCGTGAGCTGGAGTCGGGCTTAGTCGCCTCTTATGACATCCTGTATCCCGACATACGATTGGGGGATGTATTCTCTCTCCGCTCCGACATAGTATCGCATAAATAAAAATTTGTATTCCAAAATCCAATGACAAAATCAGTTCTTATCACTTCCCGCCCCGCTTGATGACGTGACAGCCCTATTCCGACCTAATAAACAATTACGCATATAAACAGTGAAATTGTTGTTCGATACTTTATCGAGCGGAGCGCCCCACATTGTGCGCGCGGAAACAAAATAACACAGATTTTTTCTTTGTTGTTTCCAGATTTTACTATCGCACACTCGATTTTTCTAGTGCCGCGCCTACCAAGAAATCACCAGGTCAGACAAAATGTTCTATATAAGTATAAGTTATTATATGTCTACTATATTTTTAGTCGATTTGCCCGTTAGTCCAGTGGTTAGTGAAACTAATTGAGCTGTAGGTTGTTGGTTTGGATCCCACCCAGGAGCTATTGAGAGTGTTTACAAAGCAAGTGTCTATATAAGTGAATAGTACTCCATCGGCCTCGTAGTTACCAAATGCGAAGGAACTACCTAATTTGCAATCAAACGGCTATATTTATTTATTAGGTTTTACAGATTTCGGTCACATTACATATTTATAAATGAATTTAAGTGTGTTCAATACTGTGATTATATGTCTGTGAACATATGTGTCTCCAATATTTTCGACTTTATATCTATGTACATAACTCATTAAAGGCATTAAGATTATGAACGTACATTATATTCATGCAAACCTCTTACATAAAAACATTTAGTCGATGTCGTAATAATAAAAGTGCAGCTTCCTGGCAAGCAAGAACAAAAAAGAATATGTTGTAAATTTAAAATGAGAACAGGAAATGATAACCCGCGGGCCGCCGGCAGCGCCACCCCCGCCACATGCAAATGAATAACATAAACATATTCGCTGTACACCACTCTGTTAGGGATGCACATCCTTGTTATCCCTGTGAATTATGTAAGGATATGTTCATTTTAGCGTTTCGTTACAATTTTAAGATTATTGTAGTAATAGTTCGTATAAAAATGCATTGATAATTACATTGACGCATTTTCACAAGTTAACCCGTTGCTTAGCCGTATGATTACTAACTATACACGGCTTATATATTTATTTTCAAATAAGTTCTACAATTAATAACTTTTTGATGAACTTTCTCTATTATAATTCAACGACATATTTAATAACATCTGATCCACATCAACCATACACAAACCAACTAACCGAAATATCTCGACGACCATAGAGCACATAAAGCGCGGTAATTTCTCAAACGTCATTTGTAACTGCGATAACTGTAAATCTGGATTTAAAGGAGAATGCAATCTACTCGAGTATTCGGGTCATTTTTTGTGCGAGGCCTTGGATTTATTTGTTTTTTGCCGGGGGTGGCAATCTGGAAATTTTAGAATAATCTCTGAAGAGGCTTGCCACATGTGCACGCAACGGGCGACGGTGATAAACATTTTATAGGAATGTTCGGAGCAAAAACTGCCAACCAAATGTGGCTTTCGATTTAGGGTTTCATGCAAAGGAAGTTGTAATTCAAATATATCGACCATCTCATTTCCCTTTCACAATCTGATGAATTTTTGGCTAATTAATTGAAATCTGTACTATATAACAGAACACTTATTTATTATTGCAGGTGCAGAAACTAACTTATAAATAGAAGTATTAATAAACATAAAGTTAAATGTTTTCTATACTTTGCAAGATGATATCTTTAATTTTATATATGGATTATCTAATCATTCCAATGGGTATATACTCGTTGGTGTAAGTACATGAGTCCTAGTGGCGTCCTCCCCCAATCCTGGGTGATGAAGAGAATGTCTGCTAGGTGCACACTTCATCGCCACATCGTGTACACATTTATATATTATAATTATTGTTTTGTCAATGTAAAGTTTGCTATACAAACGAGGAATAAAGAAAA
>DWEE01001545.1:0-13070 GCA_018245755.1 Parelbella macleannani
GTTTTTTTAATATAAATTTTAAATTCACACTTTATAATTTAAGTAAATGCCATAATGCAATGCCCAATCAAGTAAAAAGTAATTTGCGACTTTTACATACTCGTTTTAAACATGCAAAATTAGTACTGTTCAAGTGAATATTACTACACAATAAACAAATAACACAAAACTAATTTTTCAATGTCCTTGCGACTAACTCGAATAAACCAATTATAAAGTCCATAACCCTGGGCTTCGTTTCGTGACGAAACACGTGTTGGTCATGGCATGTATGGTGAAGTACGCTTCATATATTAGACATATGGTTTCCAGACATACGTGTGATTTGTGTGAGTGTGGCATATGCTATACTGCATAAAAGAAAGCATCAGATACCGTTAACGATGATTATTGCAAAATAACTTTAGCATAATTCGAAATCATAAACAGGACATACTAATAGACTCAATAGATTCATTACCCTATTCCATGGCGGGAAGTATAACGTAAAAGGTAAATCGTGGGTGCGTAGTAAATTTCTCTGATTAATCCTTCGGGTAATACAAGCGTGATGTTAAATGAAATAGATACACAAACTAAGTCTTCAAATGACTACTTGAGGATAACGAGCATTTGGATTTGATGTGTTTGAAGTTAGATCTTCCATTGAGCGGTCGCGAAACCGGATGGACTGCGCAAAGCGTTTAAAGACAGGAAAGTAATCTTAGTTACTTATGGCCATCGACAACTTTCATTTGCAAACGCCCCGGCCTTGCCACCGCCTCGCCTTACTTTACTTGCAGAACATAGTACTACTACTTGTGACACAGCGACTGTGCGGACACATCATTCAATAAAATGTTGTATACCTACAAAACTAAATTGCGAATATTTGATGGTAGTGAAAAATACCCCCATCCACCAGTTTCATAATTGCATTTCGCTAGTATTTTATTTCAACTGCATGCCAACCAGTACCTTGCAAAGATGATTGTTAATAGATAATATGCGGTGTGTTGATGTTTTAGATGATCATTTACAATATTTTAGCAATTATGTGCATAGTGAATTCGAATTATGAATTTATTAGATCCGATTTAAATTACGTACGATATTATTTTTTTTACGATATTTTATTGGATCACACAATCCAATGAAATATCACAATAAATCCGCTATGTATAACAACATCTAAATGTTTACTGAGATGCCGGATTTGACGTGTTAGTCATAGCCATTATTAAAGAATTGGTATGTCGTCTGATGTAATACAAGGTCCCTGGCGTTCTTGGGCTCGCGATATATTAATTATAAATGGGTTGTTTATTTCACTGTCATTGTAAATATAGCAATGATAATGGTTGAGCTTATTGATGTTTAAAGATGTTTTAGTCGCTTTGTTGAGTCATTAGTGACTTTGAAAAGATTCTTATGTAAACTTTGTTAATTGTTAATGACAGAAACAACTTTCAAGGTGTTATCCTCGTTCGATATTGGTGACTTTGAAAATATATACCTTATTGTTTCCGTTGGTTATTTGTGACATTGAAAATAGTTCTATATTTGTTAGTTTTTGATGACCTGCCGATTTTGATAATTTTGTTTTTATTGATGAGATTCCAAATAGTTTTATGTAGACTTCATTTTTGATGTTGAAAATACTTTCATGTAAGCTTTGTTAGTTCTTGGTGACATTGAAAAGACTTTCATCTTATTCCCTCGCTTTAAAAAAATTTGATGTTTAATTTCATAGACACTAGATACGTATAAGGCTTTCAATCAATCCTAGTTTGGTTTGTCCATGCATTACAATGTTCTCTGAATTTGTGTATTATCTAGGTGACTAATTTAGTAATGACTGTCCAGTTTAGACAGTTTTGTCTGTCTAGAACAAAGCATAGTAGCGTATAGATCCAACGGTGGTGTCTTCCAATTATATATAATATAATTATTGGGTTACGTAAACTTCCTGTATACTTTTGCACTATTTTATCATCCCTTTTTCTTTGTATTTAAAATCTAATTCCGCAGTAAGTCGCCCGTGTAATAGGATTGGTGCGGCTTATGGTATCTGCGACAAAGGGTTTCTTGCGCAATAACGTGACTCGTCTTTATTTGTCTTAGCCAATGACGTATTGAGGTCGACGTGGCTCTCGGATCATTTGGAGTTCGTGATCGAAAGGTTTGCGTAGGGAATAATATGGTGTTAAAATGTTTTTAGGTACATATGTTTAATCTTCTTTTAGAAGTATGAAATTAGATTAAAATTATTAAATCCAAAAAATATAATTATTTACTCAATTATTTATTTATTTAATCATCTTCATCATTAAGATTAAATTGAACACTTCAAAGGTGAAGGTTCATGGTGGTGATGACGATGCGGCTGAAGGGTGTTAACTTATCCTTTTGATTATATTATGTATATTGTCCATGAAAGTCGAAAACGTAGCATAACCAGACTTGGCAAACTACTCATTGTGTAGGTAGTTATAGCACCTAAAAATTAAAATAAAAATATCTGAAAAAAAAAGCATCAAGAGAAAACCTCAGAGAGCTCAAGGGAGCACATCTTGAGTTTTTTATTAAGTTCCCTAGGGCGTGTGAAGATTTTTCTTTCTGAGAAGAGGCCAGTGTCCAATATTGAATCGACAGAATGGTTGATCACAATGAAGATCTCATTTTATCCTTTTGTTTTCAGACGGCAGAAAGAAGCGCCGGTTGGGAGACACACAGGGTGCGTCTCAACCGGGTGCCGGGCTATGGGTTCGGGATAGCCGTGTCCGGGGGCCGCGACAATCCACACTTTGCCAGTGGAGACCCTTCCATTGCAGTGTCCGATGTGTTGCGGGGTGGCCCTGCGGAGGACAAGCTTCAGTAAGTATCGTATATCCGCGCTTTTGTTTTATCAATGTATATTTAGTATGTTTCACTGACAGCTATCCAAATACGAACGGAGATCTCATGTGCCCTAATTTCATATATGGTTTCGATAGTAACAGGAGTTAATAATAATAATATTGATAATAATAGTAGAAAGAGAATAACATAAGTATAACATTAGTAAATGAAATATACATAATATAAATAAATATCCAGATTATGGCCACTACAATTCTGACACGGTTAATATGTCTTTAAATTTTCATATTTATGCGGAAACCGAGTTATATTTTATATTTAAGAACTTTCTTAAATTATCCAATAATAGTAATATTTTATATTTATCATAACTTTGACAAACATTAACTTCGTTTTTTCTCGTTATCTTTCCAGAGTGAACGACAGGATAGCATCCGTAAATGGAGTACCTTTGGAGAATGTGGAGTATGCCAGGGCTGTGCAAGTGCTGCGGGACTCAGGGGCGACCGTGTCCCTTGTGGTGCGGAGACGAGCGCCAGCCCCACCGCCCACCGCCCCGACCACCATCAAACTAGCGCTGACCAGGAACGGGAAGAAAGAAGGTAGGTATCGCATCAGCAGCAAAAGTCATATTGTATAATGTAATATGATTCATCATATAACGATTACTTAAATATCATTTGATGATTGACGTTGATCGTATTTGATTCACGATGACGGGAAACATCATGGACAATCATTAGTCCTTTAAGAGTTTTTGTTCGGGGAAGTACGACGTCTGATAATTCTAATTCCCGTTCAGCGCAGAAAATCAGTCTAGCTCTTTTTATTCTGAGAGGAGACACACTGTACAGTGAAATTATCAAACTGTTGACGACAGTGACAAAAATGATTACTTTACAGATTTCGGCATAGTACTAGGATGCAAGCTTTACGTAAAAGAACTCACTATGAGAGCAAGGGAACAACTGAACCAGGCCGGTCAGGGTCTTTGCGAAGGTGATGTCGTTACACGCATCAATAACACACCGGTCACAGACGCCGTGACTCTGAAGGAAGCGAGGAAGCTGATAGAGTCGTGCAAGGATAGATTGAACTTGGTGATCACGAGGGAACTGATACGGGAGGAGACAGTGACGAATGGAAACTACCAAAATAATTATAATAGTTTAGGTAAGTTCTATTGTGTCAATGCGCTGTTGTTATGAAAGTAGGAAAATTATGGCAGGTCTCTAATATATTTGGCGCTCGGTGCTTTCTATCAATCCTGTAAGGACGTGACGTCACGATATACTAAACCCAAAAATTATGTTATGGTAGTTAAAGTAAAAGGAAAGCCAACTATAAAGAGAGCTTGATGCTTAGATATTTGATTTTAAATAACATGAACTTTTTTACAATTCATTAGCATGACGTTGTTTCCTTGTATTTAAAATTTCTTTCCTATTTAAACCGTATTACTTTGGTTTCCAGAAGCTCCAACACACAATGTATACCCTGGCGCGGAGCCGATATCATCAGCGTATTCAAGCAGTGGGCAGAACCTGTACGTGGCTGCACCAGTGCGGGGCGGGGACAATAGACGAGGTCCGGGACCACATGAAAACCATGAACAGCCACCAAGGCCTCCACCCCCTAGAAATGATGGTTACAATTTAATTCTAAACACGAAAAAAATACATACAAAATTTATGCAACGCTATATTCAGCTTTGCCGATATTAATAAAAATAACTAATATACAAGTAAACCTATATTAATGAATCGAAAATTAAATATGTATTACCAAAAGAAAGTCCCCAAGCCATTTTTAAAACAACTCAATTCCAATGAAATCCTTATGGTCGCAGTTAAGCAATTTATGACATTATTTGAAGGATGTATAAAAGAAGACCTTTGATTTCAGATTATTACAGCAGCCGAAGGCAGTTGTACGAAGAAGATGGGATGACCAATCAAAGGAACAAACCACCGTAAGTGTGACGATATGTTGCTCAATACGATGTACTGTGGGATGTAAAATCTTCCAAAATTTTTCTGTAGTAACATTTCTACGTCTCTAATATAACAAAACAATATATAAGAACTTTACATCTGGCTTACATTTGTTACCCAATGTTATATCTACTAGATGTTTTATATCATTAAACACTTCCATTACGAGAAATAAATGTTAGTTGTATCAGTATGTAGCGATAAAATATGTTTTGATCTTCTTGTCATTAGAATTAGGCAATATGAAAGTTAAAATTTATTAGTTACGTATGTAACGTTCTAAGAACAAAGGTAAAGTAGCGGTGCTAAAATTGTCCCCTGTAGTAAACCATGGACTTACCTAGTTGAAACAAACAACGATAAAGTAGTGGTGCTAATATTGTCTCCAGGAGTGAACCAAGGCTGATAAGCTTCCAGAAGGAAGGCTCTGTGGGACTGCGGCTGTGCGGCGGCAACCGCTCCGGGGTGTTCGTGTCGGGGGTGCAGCCGGCCAGTCCCGCGGCGCTGCAAGGGCTGCAACCAGCTGATAAGATACTTAAGGTTGGAGAGATTCTATTGACTTTTGATCTTACAGTTTGAGATGGTAACTGTTGAGCCATTGGTCGTAAAGTAACCCAGGTTTTCGTTAAATATTATGAAACCCTCTATCCCAGGTATTTTTCGGAATCTTCCTGAAATCAATCAGCCCAACCAGGTCTTATTTTCTTGTAAAAAGCACTTTTGAATTCAAATTTTATACTTAACTTGCAGGTCAACGATATGGAAATGAAGGGCGTGACGCGGGAAGAAGCCGTGTTGTTCCTGCTGAGCCTGCAGGAGCGAATTGATCTCATAGTGCAGCACTCGCCCGAAGAGTACAACGCCGTGGCCAGCGGGCAGATGCGTGAGTTTGTTTTACCAATAACAAATTAAAATCATCGCAAATTTTAGAGTTTTAACGAAGTGGAAAAAAGAACGAAAAATGCATAGAAGCTGTTTTTATCGGTAACAAGCGGTCCCTACTATTCAATTATCGTATGTACTATGATTTTTTGGGAAATAAGCTAACTTGGCTTTGGAAATGGAACAAATATTGCTAACTAATGTAATTTGTAGATACTATAAATGACAATTTATTCGTTTAATATAATATTTTATTCTGTGTTTCGATGGTGATAATTTTTACGCTTCATATTCCTATAATTAACATGATCACTTGCTATATCAATAACGGGCTTTTTCATTTTTTTAAGAACAATTTTAAATTACTTTCATATAACTCTTTGCTGTGTTATTCTCATATTCGTATGTCATATCTTATATTATTGTTGCCTGAATAAAAAGTTTTACTAGATATTATAAGGTTTTAAAGGGCATGTTGTGCTGCAGCGGGCGACTCGTTCCACATAAAGACGCACTTCCACTACACGGAGCCGACGGACGGCGAGATGTCGTTCCGCTGCGGCGACGTGTTCCACGTGCTGGACACGCTGCACAACGGCACCGTGGGCGCCTGGCAGGTCTACCGCATCGGTGAGTGCACACACTCCTCTAGCACAGGATGAGAATATTTCATACCCGAATAAAAGTGATTATTATTTTGCAATTCTATGTTAAGCTTTTAGTGAACAACATTTAAAAAAGTGATTATTAAACGTATGTATATGAGCCCGTTATTAAACGTATGTATATGATTTTATGATTAAGTCTCAATTGATGTAATAATGAAGAAAAACAACCGGACAAAATACTGAAGCGTAGGTAGTCTATCAACTCCTATTTCAAGAGACCAATAGTTGAACAGTAAAAAGGGTTGAAAAAGATGTCTATCATCAAACTTTACAGTCTTAACCCTTATCATTTCAAAAGACATCCGTGACTACCAGTCGAACAGTACAGATGGATGATAACATTTATCATTATACCATTACAAGTGTGACAAGTATAAGTTATACGGAAGCGTCCGTCCGAAGGTCGCAACAACCAGGAGGTGCAGAAGGGCACGATCCCGAACAAGGCGCGCGCGGAGGAGCTCGCCACGGCGCAGTTCAACGCCACCAAGAAGGAGATGTCCGGGAACGACGGGAAGCACAACTTCTTCCGGCGGCGCCGCTCCACGCACCGCCGCACCAAGAGCCTCGGCAAAGTAACACCACTCGCACATCTCTAATTCTTTTACATACCGCTTTGCCAGTTTGCAACCTTCAAATTCGCTTACGTATACCTCATTTGTTTCCTTCATTTGTTTGTTGAACACGAGGTTTTATAAACTTTGTGACGTTATAACAATGGCATTTGTAGCCATTTCACTGTCAGGCTATCCTTAGGTATTTTTGTTAGTTATCAAATTGATATTCATGCAAGTAACGAGAAAGGAAATTGTTGTGAGATAGAAGAAATTAAATATGTTAATTAACACTGAAATGGTTATCTATATAGTTAATAAGTATATATATGTATCCTTCCACACGAGTGATAGAGTCGGACGTAAACAATAACAACAAAACCAATAAAAAAATTGTTTTCTTTTATTCACAATTCTCAAGGAGGCACAAAGCAACATTTTTCTATTCGATAGTATTTCCCGTAAATAGTCAACGAGGGAGAATATATGTACGAGTTGCTTCGTACAGTTACAGAGAATTTAACAATTGAATAATCCGTGTCCAGGAGCACTGGGATGAGGTGGTGCTGTCGGACAGCATCAGCAAGTTCCCGGCGTACGAGCGCGTGGTGCTGAAGCAGCCCGGCTTCGTGCGGCCCGTCATCGTGCTGGGCGCCGTGGCCGACGTGGCCCGCGACCGCCTGCTCGCCGACAGCCCCGACAAGTTCGCCTCGCCCAGTCAGTATTTATCATATCACCGTCGTGCTTCTTCCAAATTCACTATCCTCCTCATACTTGCACGCCCCCCCCCCCCAACGATCAGAACTTACCTATGTTCTTGGTCAAGATAGATGAGCCTTGTTAACAGCTATAATATTATTATATAACTATTCCTTGAGCCGAAGCCGTTATTGGTAGGCATTTGCATATATGTACATTATACATTTTGTCTTATGCCCCAAAACATGAAATAGTTTGTCTGTTGTCATCGACGTACTAAATCCTTTCGTTCTCTTCACGAATACATATGTAAGCTTACCAAACATTTTTCTTCTCAAATTCTACAAAGCATTCCATCGTTTTGTCATTGCAGAACTGGACAGCACGTTAGAAGACAGCAAAACGAAGTCAACGAGCATCATCCGGCTGTCCAGCATCCGCAGCATCATGGAGCGCGGCAAGCACGCGCTGCTGGACATCACGCCCAACGCGGTGGAGCGGCTCAACTACGCGCAGTTCTACCCCATCGTCATCTTCCTCAAGGCCGACAGCAAGCACGTCGTCAAGCAGCTGCGAGCTGGTCTGCCCAAGTTAGTACAGTCGACTGTCTCTCATTAAGTGTACTATTTCGTCGTTCATGTCAAAATAATTCATAACTGTTATAGTTTATTATATTGAAACAGTTTAAGTACCTACAAACAGAATAATAGTGACAAAGAAAATTACACTAGAAATTAACTTTTATATTTCAAATTGACGCCGCTAGATGGCGTTACTAAATAGGTGGTGATTTTTGTAATATTGTTTGTAAATTAGCAATGATTTTTTTTACTCTCAGATCTGCTCACAAATCATCCAAGAAGTTATTAGAACAATGCCAGCACATGGAACGAGTATGGGGCCACGTGTTCACCCACACCATCACCCTGAGCGAAGCCAACCAGAGCACCTGGTTCAGCAAGCTCTGCGATCTCATACAGAGGACCCAGCAGCAGCAGCTCTGGGTCTCTGAAACCAAGGTGAGTGCACTAGCCTAGGTTGGGTTGCGGTTAGATTATTCTAGAACAAAAAAACCGGCAAATGAGCACGGATTTTTGTCTATGGTCGGTCTTGTTAACAGACGTTTGAGATTATTGACGGACAGTACTTGCATAGAAGAAAACTTTTGAAATTTATTGTTGTTTATTGATTTGGATGTTATTATTATTATTATTGTCGTTTAAATAAAAACAATCATCTTGTCAATTCGTATTCAATAAATATAAGCCTATTTTATTATCGTTAATAAAAATGGGCCTTAAGTAATTAAAAATAATTAAAAAAATATTTTCAATACCTAATGTTGGTTTTTTAGTTGTATTAGTTTCCGCCAAGGCCAAAAACGTGCTTAATTGCCTTATAGGTTATATTGAATTGAATTTAATTTAGACTTTCAATTTATTATTATAATCCGTAGGCAATACATTACTCTATCATTCGGGTTAAAAGGTTATAAGAACTATTATTTACTACCTGTGCTATATAGTAATTTATAGACATATCACATTTATTTATTATTTTTAAATAGCTATACGAGATCTAATTTCTGTATTATTATGTACCTAAGGAATAATACAGATTTCTGTGTCGCTTAAAGAGCTTATGGAATAGGGCTTATAAATGCTTATAAATTCGTATTGGGATTGGTGTTTAATGCTATGGTAAATTATATATTATTACGCCCTGTGATGGGTTATACAGGTTGAGTGTTAGTATTGTATTGTTTTATACATCCTGTATAAAATGGTGAAATAAAATACAGCGAGACCACAGGATTCAGTGGGCTTTTGTTTCTCAATATTTGTGTAACAAAAGATTTTTAATTCAATTCATCATTACTAAATATATGTTTTTTATAAGTTATATTTTTGTTGCCTACCCTCACATCATACCTAAATTCATAGGACACATTTATATGTATGTATTCGGTGTATCATATTAACCAATTTCTTTCTTTTCTGTCTTGCGGCGGTGTAGCACGTTGAAATGGTGTCGGATATATACTTCCCTATACCGCCCTCGCCCTTTCCCGCCTTCTACCCTATATCGTATCCTCTCAGTTTTTATCCCCCGCCCGCCCAGCGACCGATCCGCTCACCAACAATCATACATCCATCAGCCAATGTAAAAAGCATGAAACATGATCAAGTTTACGACGCTAACAGGAATCATGTAGTTCCCTATTACTATTCTGAAACTCTCACACCATGCATGCCTAACAATATGTACAGTGTTCCCAACACGTATCTGACTGGCCGGAAGCGGCATACATTAGCCAATTATCCCTATGACGAAAGACAGAACTATTATAGATCTAAGTATAACACGAAACTCCATAACACAGCAGGCATTAGTCCGGAATTTCCGAAAGTATTTGCCAAAAGCTCCCTCCCCTCTCAAGGGTTCAGGCCCTACAGTGTTCTGGAAACATCCACCAGATCTCCGATAGCGAATGTCCAAAGACCGACATCTGTCGTTCCGGTGACGGACCAGTTCAGACCCGCGTCTTCGTTCTTCCAAAGTGACACGCAAAAGGCGACAGAAATTCCCGAATGGAAGGCTCGACTGCAGAAGGACATGCCTTTGACAGTTAAAAGCTTCGACAAGCCTCTGCCACAAATTTGTCGGATCCCCAACTGCAAATGTAGTCAAAAATCTTCTATAGACCCCACGCGGTACAGTGAAAGTCGAACGTTGCCGACCATGTCGTCCAGAAACTTGGCCAGAACTAAAAATCTATCCCTTCCGACTTTAAAATTGGAAGAACTGGACAATCTCGATAAATCCGACCTAACGGCAGCGGAGAGAGACATCAGTGCGATTATTAAGCCAATTTCCGAACAAAACTTAGGGTATGTTTAGTGTATGGATACACGATATTAATATAAATCACAATAAAATACAGTTACCATTCGTTCTATTCATATATTAATCACATAGTGAACTAACTATATTTCGTATATATTTTTGTATATATGTACTAACTTCTGTCAGCGTTTAATATTTTTGTTTCGTTGCTTGCATGCGTTATATTAATTGCCAGTGTTGTTTTGCTTAAAGCTTTGTTCAATTCTTGAAAAATCTATTAATCTGTAAAATAATTCATTTTAATTGTTGTTATATTTATATATATATGCATTTGCGTTTTTTTATTATATATGTGTATTGTTTAATTAATTGAGTATCTTTAACTTCCACTGCTCACCATTGTATAGAGATGATACGAAAATAATTTAGGAATAATATTGAATTGTTTCCCTGTGTGTTTTGATTTATATTTTAATTTGTAAATACTTTCGTAAATACCAGTGTTAAATACCACGATTTTCTAGAAAAATTAACATTCAAACTTACGAAAAATATATTTTAGAAAAATATTATTTTTTCGTTAAATTTCACGTTATAAAAATAATCAGTTTGAGTGTTGATTTTTGAGGTGTGTAAAGAACCTAAATGCATTAATCATTCACAGACGCTAGACGTGATTTTAGTTTTTTTTTGTAATGTTTTATCTGCAATCATTCATTTGTCTTGTCTTGTCACCCCATTCCATAACCCACCCTATCGGACGCCGCTGCGATTGGAAACGGACAAATTTCAAAATGGACGATGTCGACAAAATGGCGGCCACTAACTTGACAATGATAATGTTTTATTGAACTAAAACAGAGGCCGGAGCCATTGTCTGATGACTTTTTGTTCTCGATGTCCTCGAGTACTGAGAACAGATTATCTTACGCGTCGAGTCCAGAAAGTGATTTGGAAGTGAGTCCACCACCAGCTCCGAGATTAGTTAAATCGTCTTCGGACCCATCAATAGCGACCACTCAGGACAATATGGATCGAGACGATGATATGAACCACATGGCCGATGCTGTGCCTCCGCCCTACACGGTTGGTAACATTCATTTATTTAACATATCGTTTAAATCATTGTAAAGACGCTCTGATAAGAAGTTCCGATAAAGAGTTCCAATTTTGTGTTCATTTTTGCTTAGTACGATTTTAGTTTTATTAATTTTTTATTAATAAGTAATTTATTTCTATTTTTTTTTATCGTACAAGAACAGGTTTATAACAGCACGTCTTTACATCATCCATTAACACGCTTGTTGTGAAGTCTATTCTGTTTTGGACTATCAGGAGACTTGTTAGTAAACTCATAAGAGCATTTAAATCAAACTTTTCTTACACTCTGTTCAATAATTGTATAGTATTTTGAGTCGTTGTTGTACTTTTTTTTACACACAATTTTTATTTCTGTACAGAAATGTAATTTTAATCGATACTATTTAAAATGTCTATTCGTATTGTCTACCATCATCGATTATAGATATTGCCATAACGTAATCTTCTTTACTACTTAGACACCTTTTAATCAACTTTTTTATAGCTCATTAGGACGCTAATTCTAAATATCAATATGCTAAATTGTTTAATATTTCCCTTATTAAGGTATCGGCTTAAATTCATTGCATCTCAAATATGGTTCACAGTTTATATAATATATTAACAGATTTAACCATCATGGCAGTGTTTCTTTGTTTTTTTTTTTTTATTTATTTGTTTGAATGTTGCCAGCCTTAGGTGACCAAATTACAAGTAAAAATGTAAAAAAAAAAAAATTTTTTTAAATACGATAACTTGACATCTACAGCAGGGCGGCTACGATAGCAAGTACGGGTTCTCAGCGAACAGCAACGGACCTATCAACAACGGCGTGGCCCATAACCAGAACCACGGGATGGGTCCTCAGTCGAATGAAGTACCTCCGTATCAGTGCAACCCCATGACCCATTCGCCACCTCATTCTCCTCTTTACGGTACAGGTAATTATTTATTTATCAATTTGAATGTATCTAAATTCATTAAAAAGATTTGAATAGTGGTCTCTGTATATATTATATTTAGACTTTTATCATCGTCACCCTGTCTTAGGCAGTCTAACTCATCTGTTGTTGGACATAGGCCTCTCCTGGCGAATGCCGTCGTAGCCTAATCTCGGCTTTTTCACATCATCATCTTAGCTGTACTATGCTCTATGTAGATAGACTTAAATCTGAAATAACACATAGGCTATAATTAATGATATAATTTTCCTAAAGGTAGCGCTGATTAAAACAACAAATTACGCTATTGTACGTTCTATCTTCATATTCTATAATTTCTATAGTTATTCTATTTGTCACTATTACCATATTGTTTTTTATTGATTTAATTATCCGTTATCGTTATCCAAAAAATTCGACAGTCTTATAGAATTCTCCAGAACATCCAAATTTGTTTTTGTTGCCATTCTTTGGAGTTTTTAAAAATGCGCGCTGCGCACACTTAACGTGGTGGCTGATCGCGTCGACTTGTTTAGTTGCTCACTGAATGAGTTCACAAAAGCC
>DWEE01001546.1:0-13065 GCA_018245755.1 Parelbella macleannani
TACATCATCATCATCATTATCAGCCTACTCCCGTCCACTACTGGACATAGGCCTCTCCAATGGCACGCCACTGAGCTTGATCTTCAGCTCTTCATGATTATACACTGATTTAAAATTTATTCTGGTCTGGACTGCTAAGTAGGATGCAGCTACCATAGGTTTTCAAGGCTGCATACCAATTAATTAATTTACGTAACCTCACGCCTGTAATCCCCAAAGGGGTAGGCAGAAGAGTGTAGTACACTCCCACGTTTCACCAGTTACGTTTAGGTTCCATGGAATCGGTGGTGAGCCTATTGCCATACACTAGGCTCTATTCCGGACTCAGAGTCACTACCAGAAATTCTAAATTAGAAAAATCCAATAGCACCTGACCCGGGATTTGAACCCAGGACCTCCCGATCGGCAGTCAAGTCTAATTTATTTAAATATACATAAACACAATAAAGTACTTACTGGCGCACTTTTCTTCAAAATCTTTTTTCCATTAACTCTGATTTTACTTTCATAAAAAAATTGTTCAATTTTGCTGGAATCAAAGAGCATACATATGTTCTAAGTACATAGGTTTAATGTTATTTAGGCACTAAATCTCCATGTGAATAACCAATAATTCAGATAGCACTAGTGACATTTCTGATCATTGTATTGCTTATCAACATATATAATGACAATTTATTCTTTTCACTTGTATATGATTTAGCAGTCTAGTACAATATCAGAAAGGTCTCTGCTCAAGAAATTAATGTGCATAACATTTACAAATGTTTATTAAGATTACTGGATAATCATTTAATCAATTGCACTGCACCAACTCCCTTGACAACTAATTACCAGTTATTATTTGAGTCATGGTATGTTATTAAGTATTCTATATCAATAAAATTATAAAGGTCCCTGTCATGTGCAAATCATACAATATCTACCCAGATTTTGGTCAACTTTTTTTAGTTTTATTCAGACACCTTAACATAAAATAAGATTTAAAATATATTTTCATTTTCTTATACCTGTTAATAAACTTTTCAGCAATTACTATTTTTTAAGTTAGCAAATTATTAATTTGCCCTCAATATGTTTTTATTGCTTTGTTGGTTGAGTGGTTGCAATCATGACTGGCAATGGGGGAATCTGGGTTAAAATTGTTACTACTGTTATAGTTTTAAATTGTTACTATAATAAACACTGTTTTGTTTAAGTTACAGGTAGCATAATAATAATAACGTTGCACGTAGCAGTTAGTACCAAATAAAAAAATCCAAAAACACTCCATTACCCTAAGTTTCTTTACAAGAAATCTGAACATTTACAAACTCACTTTCTAGCGATACCCAATGATGATTTCAACACTGCATCAGTTCTAAGGGAAGTTGTTGAGAACTTCACAACTTTTGAGTCTTTTGATAGAGATGTGTCACCTTCAGAAAACTCTTCATCATCTGAATCATCATTAGTTTTCTATAAACAAACAAGAAATTAATATAATTGAAAATCCTCATTAACAAACATTGTTATTAAATTACGTAGTGGAACTTGATGTTGAGTCAAAGCTACTGATATTTGGAATTTGAGTAAAATCTACTGATATTTTAAATAAATATAATATGGAATTTTATGTGTAATTTAAGTTAAGGTCTTGTGATTTTAAAACTAGTGATTCTATAGATCAGCGTTTCTTAACCGTTTTCAGTCTACGGACCCCTAGAAAATCAAGCACAACTTCAAGAACCCTTGGCGGTTTCTCACTTCACTCAGTCCGCTAGTTGGCGCATGCTCGTCGTGCTAAGTAAGCATAGCGATTACGAGACATGCTGGCATTTATTTATTAATTCAAATGTCCATAGATAAGACGGCGGACCCCCATATACAAACTCGCGGACCCCCAAGGGTCCGCGGACCATAAGTTAAGAAACACTGGTTTAGACAATACCCTCACAGTACCCACAAATTTCAGCCCATAGGCGATTCACAAACACCCTTGAAGAAAAGAAGAGACGAAGAAGCTGTACTGCTACCTATGTACCTACCTATACAGATTTCGAAATTTTTTCGAAAATCGGAAAAGTGATAATTTTGAACACTAACAATGAGAAAAAAGCATAACATTTTAAAACAAAGATTCAAAAGTCAAGGAAAACTATAATGTAGATAATAAAAAAATAATAATCGACCAAATTAACATTCCATTGTTGGAATATGCGTCTCATTTCATATTGAGAGGATTAAGGCCATGGTGTGCCACGCTGGCCAAGTGCGTGTTTGCAGATTTCACACACCTTAGAAATATTTTTTTTATAAATTCGAAGGTGTTCAGGTTTCCTCACGATGTTTTCCGTCACCGTTAGCAAGTGTCATTAAAACTTAAAACGCAGTTTTGTAAAGATGTGCGCGGCAAGGATTTGAACCCAGCACCCCCGGAGTGAGAGGCTGAATTCTTAACAATAAGGCTATTACTGCTTATGTAGATAATGTTACATTTAAAAGTTTTCTTACGAGTCGAAAAACTATATGTACTACTTTCATTCGATTCCCATTTCTTACTCTTAAAAACACTGAGTGAGGAGTTTTGCGTTGTTTAAATTTGCTGATAAATCACAAAAGGTCAAGCATTATCAAGCATGGCTAAGCAGTATTGGGAAACTCTTAACAGGTCATACAGACAATTTTTAAGAGGTAAGATACTTATGGAAATATAGGAAATCGGATAAAGAATCGTATCTGCTAGTTGGGTCTAAAATACCGAGTTTAGGAAACATAACGTTACGTTCCCCTGAAAAATATAAAATCTAACCGATTGACAAGTTTTTCCCAAAAAAATGTCTTGAAGTTTATTTACATATATAAGTCAATTATTATTCCACGGTTTTATGATGAATTATAGTTGGCTTGGCTCTCATGCATCTGAAAGTATTATTGGTTATAATTAATGTTATTTGTTCTTAGATAACTAGTAATATTTCAACTGCAGATTATCTTAACACTGCAAAGAAGATTATTTATTAAACAAACATTTTGAAGTTTATAATCAGTTTTGTTATATTATTTCGTCACAATGTCCCCTATTTTACTCTCGCATGAGGTGATGGAATTCTTCCATTGATGTGTCAGCTGTCATTGTGTTGTCAACAACATTTATATTACTAGATGAAATTAAATAGAAGCTAATGAAATTATTTATCATAATTATTATAATTATATAAATATAGTTACAAAAATTACATAAATTATACTTTATACTAAATTAGGAACAACCCGACAAAGACGAAATTCAAGTCTCTCACATACCTAAAACAAAAACACGATAGACGCCATATAAAATTATAGCTCTCTTTTTGTGATAATTCAAAGAATGTGTGCATAAATAATCACAGCAAATTATTAAACATTACTAATAAATGAATAAATGGATGATTATAGACAGAACAGAGTAATAAAATAAATTCTTAAAATATCAGATAGAAATGTTAGAGAGCAAATTAGATTTATTTTTCCTACTAAATAAAGTTAATACATAAAGAAAATATCTGAAATCCTTGCTAAATTATAAATAAATAATAATATAACAATTAAATGGTAGTTTTAATCATGTTAAATTACAGTTGAGTTGCAATTTAATGTAACTTGTATCTACAAAAAATGTATTATGTATGATGTTGAAATTAAGAATCATCAAAAAATAAGGTACATGTCATGGCACTTTAATACTGAATAAGTGGTGAGATTTGAATGGGCGTTGGCGTGCAACATTCTTTAACAAATTCACCAGGTTGACGCAATAAAATATCAATTACAATTGAATTTAATTCGCTTGGATGATTAAATAAAAGAATTACCATGATCATGTGCCAAAAATGGATTACAATATTGCTACACAATCCTCTGATCAAGCTATTGATCAATCAATGGTATTTAAACAAATTGAATGTATGCACATTTCAGGGCATTTTTTAAAACAAAGGACTTTTTTAAACATATTTTTAAACATGAACAAAGACAGACATTTATTTCGACTAAATTGTTATGCAAATCGGATTCTTAAGATCTTTAAAACATCAAAGCCCTGCTATACCTTCAATGTAGGTGTCAATCTTTTCAATTTAAAAGTCCATATAATAAAATGAGTGATGAATATGGATCATCAATGTTAATTGTAAGAGAATACCCATTAGTGAATAATTTAACACAGTCAATTCAAAATTAAAATAATACCAGATTGTAACTTTAAAATCTTAGTTATTGAACCTTTAATAGGAGTCCAATGAATTAAACAAATGTTTAACATTCAATTGACAGTAGAATTGGGATTATAACTAGTGTCAGATTATTTCGATATAACTAGTAAGTTAGAATAACACTAATGGGTACTACTTAAATAAACTTATTAAATTAATTCTACTAAAATTAAAATACATCTCACATCCTGTCGATAGTGAAACGTAAAGTTATATATTTAATTGCTACAGCAATTAAATGCAACATAAGTCTATTGACATTTTCAGATAATACATATTACACTTAAGAAGTCCTGTTTAGAATATTTTCTTTAACATGAATACATAACATAATATGTTATCTTATATTTTATTATATAAATCTGATACAACATAGTTGTTACTCATTGTACTTCAGTAGTACCTACAGAGTTTTACACATTTACAATTTACAATTTCACTTGCCGTTTGAAAACCAACACTCAAAAATATTCATTTGGGTAATGCTCCAATATGATCCATATCTTAGCACCTTATAATTACTTTTAAACCTCAACATTATTACATATTATATCACATTTAATTTGCACATCTAGAATCAGTTCTCAACATGATTAACCAGACCAATGTTAAACAATTAAATAATCATGAGTTAAGTAAAATGTTTCAGGTTAATCATAGTTATGACAACATGGACACCGCTATCCTCCAGTACCATTAAAATACTGAGCATGTTTAGTATACGGGGCTGCTATGTGGTAAGGCGGAGGCTGACCACGCATGTAGACTGATTCCGATAGCTCAGTTGGACTATGACGATGACTAATAACACTTGGAGCATTTGAGGAAGCCGGTACACCCTCATATAAATCATACATTACTGTCTGACTAGCATGTGACTGGACATGGCCAAAACTGCCATCATCAGAAATGAGAGGGGTATTTGTCATTCTATATGGATTTGTAGTGTTAGTGTGACCAGTTGGAGAATACAGTTCTGGAGATTGTGATGCCACATATGTTGGACTGGAAGGAGTAGTACCGTAAATACTTGCGTTTGTTGATACTTGGTGCATGATTGGTGGGAAATGATGACTGTCTATAACAGATCCTCTCTCATATATGTTATTGTAATGGCTCAAATTTGGCATTGTTGTTGAACTGACCACATGACTTACGGTATGAACTCTAGGACTTGGCAACTCACGGTTTCCATGAGGATGATAGTTGAATACATCATATTTCTGCTGATTGTAGATTTTATCTTTTTCACACACAAAGCCTTCACTATTAAACATTTTTTCACGATACTCTTCTTCAGGTACTGAATGGCATAATATGTGCTCTTTCCTAGAATAGACTGGATCAAAAGATGGATCAGGTAATGGCCTTGAATTATAAGCAAATTCTTTATAATGTGGTAACATCATTGGATCTTTAACTATGTGTCTCTCTTGAGGACCATGGCACATTCTTTGTATGTGATGACCCTCTTCAGGGCAACTGCGATAGCTACTGTCTTTATTTAGGTGATAAGTATTGTGATCCATGTTGTTACCGTAAACAGCTGTTTGCATCACAGAACTTGTTCGTGTAACTTCTTCCCTTGGTGAATACTTATCACCCTGTTTCATGACATAATGCCTAGGTGGCATCATATAGGGTTCTACATCATCATGCTTGTATTCTTTAGCAACTGCTGCATCGTTCTCAGAATATAAAGCATGGTCAACACTTTTATATGTTTTATCTTGTTCATATGTTAGATCCAAGGGCTTATCATATGTATTTTCTGGTAGCAAATTATCATAAACTGACACTTTCATTGGATCTGGTTGGCTTGGATCTGGATTCTCGCTCTGCTGACTTTCTAACTCTTTTTTATTATCAGATGCAAATCTTTGTTGCAAAGTTGGTGTTATTTTAGCTGCCTTTATATGAACTGCATTTTGCATTGGCTGTGGGACATCTTGAGTGCCATCTTTATGAATATTCCTAGCATGTTTCGCCATAGCTCTGAGTTCTTTAGGATATGGAGTCGGAGCACGCCTTAATAGACCCGACTTTTCTGTGACCTTAGCTGATGGTTTCATATCAACAAAGCTAATATGCCGGGATGCATTGTGGTTTTCATTATTTTCCGTTTTTTCATTTTCCAATTTTAACTCCATAGGGGTCAAAGGCACTTGGGGAAACAGAAAGCAAGTTAGGACTTGTTCATAAGTGTGGGGATCTACTTCAGAATGCATAGGCACTAAAGGTTTACTTTGATTCTCAGAAAGCCAGAGAGCCACTAAATTATCACAATTCAAAACTGATTGAGGCAGAAAACTTAGAGAATTTCTCACTAGATTTAAAACTCTTAATGATGTCAGATGTCCTATTTCTGGAGGGACTTTAGTAAGTCTGTTTGCTCTGAGTGACAGCACTGCTAGTTTAGTACAGCTACCAATTTCAGGGGGTATAGCCCTTAACATATTGTCATCTATGTTGAGATATTGCAGTTTTCTGAGAAGACCAATAGATGGTGGGATTTTCTCTAGATAGTTACACATTAACATCAGCTCTTCCAGATTTTTAAGTTGCCCAATAGTCTCTGGGAGAGAATACAATCTGTTGTTATCTAGTTTAAGACTCGTCAGGTTACTTAGCTGCCCGATACTGTCTGGAAGTTGAGTCAAACTATTTATTGATAGACTTATGTCTATCAATTGTGTACAATAACCAATCTCTGGGGCTATCTCCTCAATCATGTTGTTACTCGCTTCCAAATGTACCAGATTTTCCAATGGCTTTATAACTGAAGTTATACTTGTAAAACTGTTGCTGTCAATCCATAATTCTTTCAGTTTCAAAAATCTTCCAATAACTTCGGGAAATTGTTGGAACTCATTTTGTCCTATATCCAATCTTATTAATTCTGTAGATCTCGACAGTGACTTTGGTAGAATCATGAGATAATTATCTCTCAATTCAAGAATTTGTAAATTGGCAAGTCTTCCAAAGTTACCTGGAAGATACTCAAGGTAAGTATCATTGAGATACAGTTCTTGCAGGGCAACTAGATTTGTGAGTGTATCGGGGAGTTTCTCCAATGGATTAAGACTAAGATCTAGAAATATTAGATGTTTTAATGCTTTCATATTGTCTGGTATGGATGCTAAGGTATTCCTACTGATGTTTAAATGCTGTAGGTTTACCAATGAAGATATGGCAGTGGGAATGGTTTGCAACTCGTTGTCACTAAGATCTAAGTACTTCAACCCATGGCACATGAACAGTTGTCGAGGTAGCTCCGTAATACGGTTACATTGGCAGAGTAAGATCTCCAGGGTCCGCTCGTACACAAACACATCCGTCGGCACATCGGTGAGGGACTGATGGGAATAATCCAATTCTATGACGTCTTCTACGCTCGCTTTCACACAACACAAAAAACTAAAAGGCATTTTTGTGATAACTTCGGCCCCGCACAACAAAAATTAAACAATTCTAAAAACCTAATACATCAGTCGCACTCCATTGCTGCCAAGCCGATTATTATACACTTTGTGACGTACTATACGTAAACTTTTCACATTATAAGCAGAGAGCAAATTTAAGCTTAACTAAACTGACACTAAAATATTATTTACTATGCAATGAGTCATATAAAATCATAACTGGTTGATTGAATGAACACACAGATTCACTTCAACTTCCTTTCGATCCCCTCCCAGCTAGACCTGTGACGAATTGTAGTATTGTACACATATCGGTTTTTAAAACCGGTAATAAGACAAAGGTAAGCATTTAATTTTCTTAGTATTGAGAAAACTTTTACTAATCTATAGGTACATTTCTAAGTTTCATGCTCACATAGATATAAATGTTTCGTATAAAATATTTGCTTTTATTACTGAAAACCTCGGACTGGCAATAGAGTGTACGTAGATATTTTGTACGTGATTAACGAAACTAAATAACTATGCAACACTGAAAATGTCAAATTATTTGAAAACCAGATTTTACATTGAGCTTGTTTAAAATAGTTATCTGTGCTGTTGTCTCTTCTGTCTTGTATTATATTTGAAATTTAAAATAACTTTGAAAAGTAAATAGATAAGTTTAAAATAATTGTTTCAAAAAATGGTAGACAAGACATTGCATAAAGGAAAATACTATATATCATTTAAGCGTGGCTTTGATGACCATAAGAAAGATATAACGATAGTTGTAGACAAGCAGTTTGAAAACGATAGTTTGGTGTGTATTATATTGTTAAACCTAAGTACTAAATATATATATTTTTTGTAATCTACAGCTACATCCTAGTTTCTTATATATAGTTTATTTGTCAGTATAATATTATATGATTCTATATATGCCGTTTTTAATTTTAGAGGCTAACGTTATCCGACGACGAGGATCCAGCTTTCTTATGCCTGATTAAACTAACACGTACTGACTTTGAGGATCTGAAGAAGCAGCAGGCCTTACTCATAGATTTTGACAATTTTCCTTCCCAAGTAGTAAGGTTACTACAGCAGTGTGCCGCCAATAATATGTAAGCATTTAATTTTATATGAAATGCTGAACAGCAATATTGTTACAAACGACGAATGTCAATAGAAGAGTCAGAAGTGGGCAGAACCACCTTGATCGAATTGGACATAGCCTAAAGGAAGGCCAGGTCAATGGTTTCTTTACTAGCTGACTATATATAATGACTAATGAATGTACAAGAGGCGACAAAACATTATTAGAACAATAGCAGTCGAAGTTTTTAGACTTCCTACACTTATGGGAAATTGACATGACAATATGTATGTATGTATATTATGAGAATACATAAGAGTATGTATACCATAAGAATACCATGTATTCAATTTGTTTAAAGGCAAGATCAGATTATGATCTTTTTTGATGATTTTTTTTTTGCAGGTTCACATACACCTATGTGTATTCCTAATATGATGGGCCTAGCGTGGAATCCTTATGTCATCGATCTAATCATAATAGTGTTATATCTCCACAATAAAGATCCAAAACAATGCATATATGAAATAAAATAGATTTAAGTACCTATTATGTACAGCAGTATAATATTATGTAGTAGGTCTAGATATAATTTTAATAGAATTATTTTATAATCAGTTCCATCTGTTTAATTACAATAGGTTTTTGATATTGCGCCAAGTGACCCCATTGGAGTATAACTTTGAAATGGTGGAACACAATGAATTCAGACGTCTGGTGCATCTATCATTGAGGACTGGTCCAGCCACAGATGCCGAAATAAAGCTACATATGGCTTCGACTATTTCTGAGTTAAAGGTGCTCATCAGCTCCATCTTTCATTAACCAATATTTGGTTTAAGTATTTGCCTAATGACTTTCATAACTATTTATATTCAATTAGTCTAGGTTTTTTCCGTGTTAATAATAGCCTAGGATTTGTACAAGAGAGTTTGTGTGACTAAATCCTTTTCTTTCATTGTCACAGAAAACTATAGCAGTTATTAACAGCTCAGCCTCTAGCAAGGAGGTTGTATGGACGGAGAAGTGTGCAAAACTGGAGGGAAAAGTAAATGAATTAACACACACTGTGAGTAAGATGGAAGAGGATAAATATAGACATGAAGCTGAGTTCCAAGAACTGTTAAAAGTCGAGAGGGAGAGACATGCACAGGTAACCAATAGTGGTGTGATGTTAGATAATTTTAATTATGCACTTTACAGAACTATAAATAATAGGTTTCATAAATTAATTTTTATTTCCTGATTGGTGTAAGAAATCATTATATGCATACATTTTCAGTAATACTCATATTATTTGATATTTTTAGGAAAGAGTTCAATGGCAGAAAAGTGCTGATTTAAACATGAAAAATGTCCTTGCAAGCCATCAATAAAATGTAAATAAAAAGGAAAAACAAATTGATGAATTAAATTATCTCTGCAGACAATTGAAGGAGACAATTTCTCAATTAGAAAACCAAATAGGGTAAGTTCTGAGACAAATTGAAGATAGAAAGTGGAAAGAGATGTAAGGAACAGACAATAGACACTAAGTATATACATTTATTTGTGTTTTGAATGTTCGAAACACATAATTGGCACTTTTACATATCTACAGAAAGATTTATGTTTCAACAAATGACAAAGCAACATAATTTTTACTGTCTCACCTTTAGTAATATTATATTTTTAGTGAAAAATCACAAAGACTGAATTTATTGGAGAAAGAAGTTCAAAAGACCCACATAGAAGTGGCCACTCTTAAAGCTAAGAATGCAACACTTGAAAAAGATCTGATTGAAAGGGATAAACAGAATGGTCATTTAAATTCAAGATGTCTTTCATTAGAAAAGGTATTCTGAATAAATTTTACCAATTTTCCTAATGTATTTTACCTATTATTAAATGTTGAAGTTGAAATATTTATGTTTGTTGTTTCAGATAACAAAAGAAAATAGTGATGTTATAAAAGAATTGAATGAATCATTACAGCATTTGAAGAAAGAAAAGGTTTGGTGATTTCTAATTATTATCTATTTGTTTTCAATATGTGAAATCACTTAGCCTGCTATGACAATTATCAAAATTTTCTTTTGCCATTTGTCCTTGCTAACAATGTTTTAAACAATATTATTAATAATGTAGTTACATTAAATAATGTTAGTATGTGGACTGTTATCTTATATGGAATGCTACAATTTTTTTGTCTGTCTGTCTGTGTTTTTGTTTGTCTATCTAAAAAAAAGTCAGCCTATTTGTAATTCCACTGTTGGAATATGGGTCTCCTCTCATATTGAGAGGGTTAAGGCCATAGTCTGCCATGCTGGCCAAGTGCAGATTGGCAGACACACACCTTAGATTTTTTTTAATATACGTTCTAAGATGTGCAGGTTTCCTGACAATGTTTTCCTACAGCGTTAGCAAGTGATATTTAAACTTAAAACACACTTTTGAAAAGAGGTGCTCACCATGAATTTGAATCCAGCAGCCCCAGAGTTAAAGGCTGAATTCTTAACCACTAGCCCATCACTGTTTCGATTTGGTTGCTTTTATAATATATAATATGCTTTCTTAAAATAATAGAGTAGTCTGGAAAGGCGCCTGACACTAAGTGAATCTTTGGCAAATAAGAACAATGAAGCTGCTCAATCTACCACAGAGCAGTTAATGAAAGCCAATCAAATAATATCAAAACAAAATACAGATCTGCTTGAGATGAAAGATAAGGTAATGTACTCAATAGACTTAAAGCAATGCACTTAAAGTTTTGACAGGTTTATCTCTGTTATAATTATATCAATATTATTTTTAAAGAAAAACAAAATTCTTAATCATGAAAGGTGCAAACACTTTGTTTCTTAGTTTCATAATCAAGTAGTGTACATTTAAAATTTGACAATGAAATTATATTATTTAAAAAAGGTGTTAATTCTTTTACCAAAAGACAAGTTTAATTGTTGTATGTTCTATTTTTAGCTGCTTTGCAGAACTGCAATAGCCTTAGAACAAGAGAAAGTCATCGATCACAATGTTAGAGAAATTCAAGAATTAAAAACTCAAATAGAAGCAACTAAGCAAAATATGGATAAACTCCAGAAAGAGTTGGATAGCCTGAAGGAAAAATATGAATTCAATGAGAGAGCTTTAAAGGACCGAGATGAAACTATCAAAAATAATAATATGGGTATGACATTACATTGATTTCAAATAATTGTTTACTTGTAACTTCTCAGCCTACTCCTTTGGGGATTACAGGTGAGATATTGTTTTTTTTACGTTTTTACTTAAATTGCATATAATATATTCAAGAAAAAGATTTTTTTATGTTATAATAATTTAAGAAGGCTTGCTAAGCATATAACAATAATTAATGCTACATGTTTCCAATTATGTTGGCAAGGTTAGAAATATATTTTTTAAAATAGTAGAACTCATTCATTTGTAGTTGCTAGCTAACTTTGACATGTTTTAAAGGGTGCCTATAATCAGATATATATATATATATATATATTTAAACAGTAATTCAGTGGCTCCATAAGAAGATGGAAGGAAGTTGTCCTACAGATCATTTATCAAAAAATAAAAATCGTATCAATAGCGCTGTCAGCTCCACACCACATTTTGTCCCAAATCTGAGCAATTTGTCAGAAGGATCAGATGAATCCATAAACTTTTATGCTTCTTCAAAAATGTAAGTTGAATAATATTAATTTGAGTGAGTTGTAGATACACAGCATATTTGCGAAAAAGTTTTTATCTTCTATGGTGTTTGTCACTTTTTGAATGTGTTTTTTTAATTGTAGGTCAAACATAGAGGACAGCCCACAACCTAGTGTAGATCAAAATAGAAGTAAAATAGCTTTAGATCCTAAATATTTGAAGCCATCTGATGATTGCAATCAAGTCAAGGGAAAAGGTAATTAATTAAAAATTTTAGTTTCTTGTCATTCTTGTCTATGGATGTCATGATATTGCATACTATATGTTTTACAGATTTGTCCCGTCCAGTATCGAACACAACACGTAATCAATTAGGAAAAGAAAATAAAAACATTGATCTGCCAAAAGTTAGTTACAAAGAGAAGAAATCTTCACGACCGACTACATTTCGTGCTACACCAGTCTCGGCATATTTTCCATGATATTTTCTACACTGTATATAGATTTCCGTTGTATTTGTATATTTTGTAAAGTAATATAATATATTTGCTCAGAGTCCTTTGTGTAATTTGCTATTTTCGGTTCTGAATATAATGAGACCATAAATAAATTCAGTCAAAGCAACACGATGGCGCCCATTTGGGGAGGCCTATGTCCAGCAGGGGGACTGAGATAGGCTGATGATGATGATGAT
>DWEE01001547.1:0-13062 GCA_018245755.1 Parelbella macleannani
ATATTTGACACAGTAACTTTTGCAATTGTCAAAGGTAATGTTGGTAATATAATTGTAATATCAACTAGACGATTTGTCGTTTCATTATAATTTTATTGAAATAAAACACGTGTATGTTCATTTTCGTATTCGTCTCGTTATAATGTCATATGTAAAAGAGAAAAGAATATTTGTAAGAAAGGGTAGTAGATCTCTTTGAATGTGTCCTTATTGTGATGTTCCGTGAGGAAATCATTATTGTGCAATTTAATATTCAACGATTCAAAGATGTGAACTTTGTGTAAAAGGTAAAGGTTAAGTAGGAAATTTTTATACGTCTTTTGTCTTAGCTAAGTAAACCAATTGAATCTCAATGCCCTGGCAGTCGCCGATTTATTTATAACAGCAGAGTTTTTGAATGTACGCCTCCACACTTCTTTTACTCGTATTAGTGATTATATACATGTAGGTACCGGCTTAACTCACATACGTTTTTCGGGATGGTCCGACTAGTTCTATGGCTATTTAACATTCTACTGGGAATATTGTTTTAGACTGTAATGTCGATTTTACTGTAATTAATTTGATGAATTCTTGTATTGAATGGTATAATTATAAAGCAAAAACCATTGTACACATAAATTATATCTATTATTGTCGATATTCATACTACTGTTATTACTGCTTCATTGCATACCATAAACACAACATTACGCCTGTAATCCCCGAAGGGGTAGGCAGAGGAGTGCAGTACACCCTCACGTTTCACCAGTTACGTTTTAGTCCCACAATGGAATAGCTGGTGAGCGTGTGGGCTCGAAGTGTAATTTAAATACTAGCCTAACTTAATTGTAATTTAATTATGAAAACACTACTATAAAAGCACTACTAGATGATGAAAAGTGAAGAGAATAGAATAGGAAGAGTACAGAAGGGCACAGCAAACACTAAATGACATATGTATTTAAAGCAGAAGAAATGAAAGTTTATTGCGATAGGAATAACTAAGAACAATATGTAAGTGCGCGTGCCGACAGTGCCGCGCAGACTCCAAGTCACTACCAGAAAATTTTAAATTAGAAAAGTCCAGTAATACCTGACCCGGGATTTGAATTATGAACCTAGGACCTCCTGATCGGCAGTCGCGCTCGCAACCACTAGAGGCAGTCTACCATACATATATACCATGCTTTGACAATTACCATAACTAAATTTTTGTAACTATATCTAAGTGGAAGGAATTTTCTGGTACAAGTAAGTATGTTTTTCCTTTAAAGAGAATACCAACCAAGTATTATTAATATGTACAGTTTTTGAAACAGTATATACTCTATATAAGGCTTTTCTAAGAGTTTCAAGATATCGACAGTCCATTTTTGTAAGTCACTAAATTGTCGAAATTTCAATGATGTTTTGTTCTCTCCGGGCTCTAATACCACGTTGTGTTTTCACGTTGTCTCTTAGTTGATTTTTTATATATGGCACTCAAAATAGGCAGGTATGCCAAAGGATGATAAAAGTTTTACGGAGCATAAAAAGAGACATGTCGAAAATCTGCGACCGTAAATGCGGTCTCGCCCGCAAGGATTACAGACGTGATATTTTTCCGCGATTGAGACGTCGTGCGCTTTGAAAACTCCTTAGAGAATAGTGTTGCGCTAATAAAATACGATAATATTTATTGTATTATTCGAACGTAATACCACGCCTATAATCCCCGAAGGGGTAGACAGAAAAGTGTAGTAAGCTCCCACGTTTCACCAGTTACGTATAAGTCCCACGGAATAGGTGGTGAGCCTATTGCCATACACCGGGCACAGATCCAGATTCAGAGTCACTACTAGAAATTATTCGAAAATATAAGTATTTCATTTATTGTCAATATTATGCTGTAGGTACTTACTTTGTGAGTGTTAAATGTATTATCACGTACGCATAGATTTTCCTTAATTGGGGCAATAAATTTAATGGTCATTGTAGAAAACTTCGTATTTTATGTATGAATAGGAATTTTTGTGAAAGCTCGTCTTAAGTTGGATATATAGGTGCTTTTTCTATAACCATTACTATGGAGACTATGTTAATTTTGTCATTTAACTAGAGTTGATTTCGTAATTTTTGTAATAAACACAATTATATGTATGTCAGTCAAAAACATCTTTGTTCATAGATAACTTACAATGAGCAGCGCTTAGAACGAGCAACTTTATCTATTTTCAATAGGTATTTTTACGTTTAATATTATATTAGACTTTGTGATATCTTTTTAAAAGATTTCTAGCTTTTAAATTCGGTGCCCTTTGAAGCACACAGGGGTCGGGGTAAAAACCCAGAGTGAAGTTAGAGGTGAATAAAGTATCAGAAAGGTTTACCTAAAATGGCTTTAGGGCTTTAAAAGAATAATAAACGACTAGCTGTGGACTAAAGGTATTAGTCAACACGAAATGTTCACGTATGAAATGAGTACTCCTAAGAGATGAAGATAGTTTTTGAACTAAAAATAAAACACGAATGTATTTAAAAAGTAAAGCGAGTTGGAACTTCATATTGTTTGAAGACTACATTGAATGCCTTGTTGGTTGAGCGGTAGCGAAGCGTGACTACCGATCGGAAGGTCATGGGTTCGGATCCCATGTCGGGTACAATTCGATTTTCTAACTTAGATTTTCTGGTAAAAAATTCTAGTAGCGGCTCGGAGTCCGGATAAGTGCCCGGTGAATGATAGTAGGTTCACCAACTATTCCGTAAAACGTAACTGGTGAAACGTGGGAGTGTACTACACTTCTCTGGCTAACCCTTCGGGGATTACAGATGTGATTTTGCGAAGACTACATTGAGGTGGTCCTAATAATGACTTTCAAGTAATGGTCTTAAAATTTAATCGAAATCCTTATCAAAGCTTCTGACAGATAGGTAAATATCTACCAACATAATCTGTACTCAACTCGTATTAGAGTAGAGTTGTCAAATAAGTCTCTCAGCTGTAAGATGAAACCCTCGTCAGACTGTAGGACGTTGACACACTTTAACCAATATATTTTTACATTTTGTTAATTTACTTTACTACATTAATTTATGGTATATTTTCAAAAATTTGTCGGTTATTCTCTAACCATTGATTTGAAGATTTCACCATATGATATTGGAGAACAGCTCAGTATTCGTATTGTTTGAGAGTAGGGGGGTTATTCTCTTAGCTCACCGAAACTTACGGGTGTAGATAAAAATTCGTCAAAAATTACTTATGAACATATACAAAATTATTGTATATGTTCATATGTTAATCACAATTGCCTCAGCTGAACTCCTTGTTACTTCAAGGTGTTGTATGTTTGAATTGTTCAAGGTAAATAATTCATTGGGTTCAATGAAGAAGAACAGTTAATAAAAAGTCTCGAAAGGCGATGATAGGAATACCATCCATCAAGAGTGCCTTGAGACCGAACGAAGCAAAAACTTCGTTCGAACTTCGACGCGTTTCTCGAATGCCAAGCTCATGTTCAATATGAACTTCGAATAAGAAAGCGAACTAAATATGGCTTTTTATTCTTCGGTAGAATACGTCGAACCATGTTTCTAGCAGGAAGTATTAGAAATAATAATAGCCTCTTTGGAGAACATTACGAAGAAAGCGTGTCACGTTAGCGAAATTTTCTGCCATATTAAGGGGACTAATGTTCAACATAAAGTGTATACATTTTGTTGTTTAATTATTTTTCTCAAGTAATTACCTATGTTACCTATATAATTACTATTCATATTGTTATTTACTGAAATATTAAGTAAATGCACTAAAGTAACTGTGATGGGTAGACACAAAGTGGGACATTAAACATTACTGAACAGTGTAAATTCATATCAATCTCGTGCAGCTTATTTTTTCAGAAATTTCTCCATTCAAAGATACAATGGAGAAGCAAATTAGAAGGGTGTACAAACACTAAGGATATAAACACAAAGAATGTTTATAGATACATTAATAATAATAACATTACTGCTATTTTAATATTCATCAAAGTTAAATTTAGTGAACATTTGGCGAATTTGTGGTTGCGTTCGCTTACAACTTTCCTGATTCATTATTGTGTTATCGACAGTCTGAATCAGTTCATGAGTCATAAATCTGAGCCATAATTAATCATAAGCCTGACCGTGACGCGCCCGCCGACACTTCCGAGGAACTGTTTTTCTACCACTTTGTCTTTCTTACTTGCAAAATGTTGCCATATAGAAAAATGTTTTATTCTAATAGATATAATTTATATTTGAGCGCAATATCTGTGGTGTTTGTTTACACCCTAGTATCCTATATGATTTATTTGCTATCTATAGGTATACGGCAGTGCTATAGGATTTTTTGTGCTGTTGGTGCCAATCGGTTCAACCTAAAATCATGTGTGATTTACTATTTAAATATGTTTTCAGACGGGAATTGACCTAGGTACCTTTTGCATGGCAGATCAGAATATTGATTGTTGTAACTACTGGCGAATTATGAAGTCATCTTTATAAAACTAAGCCAGTCACCATCTCCACTAATGGACATTAATCATCGCAGTCCTAGAAATTTCTTCAAGGTATGAAGGTGGGCTAAATTAAGTTTTTCAACTCATGCTGGCAGCCTGGCAACCTTATATTCACTGGTTACTGCAGTCTAAAAATCTTAAGGTCCTTGATAAGAGTTACAGATTCAAGGTTGGTCATGTGTATTAAGTTGGAATATCTTTGTTATCTTTTTCTTTGTTTGACTGCCCTTTTAGCCTAGTATGACGGTTAATTACCGATATCCATGAAGGTTACAACTTATAACGGTTTGACAAAAGTTTTTTTTTTATTTATTCTATTATAACACACTACTATCTACCTGTTTATTATAATATAATAAAGACATTTATAAAATTTGCGTGACTAGTTTAAATAATGAAGAAAAATTTACGATTATTTAAAAAGTAGATATATATAAATATTTAGAGCGAGTATTGTCCCTTGTCTGATTTCTCGGATACGCCTTACATCCTCAACAATTGTTTGTTATAGCAATTTGATCTCTTGAAATTTACTTAGCTCGCAGTGGCTTTGTAAAGAAAGCTTGGATTAAATGGAGGCGAAGAGCTCTTACTAGCGAAGACTTTCGCCATAATTGTTACCTAACTGTGCTTTATACAAAATGGTAAATAAATTACGAAATTGAAATGATTTTTTTTACAATAGCTATAATCCCATGTACTTTTTAAAACGCGGTACAAACGAACGGCCCAGATTTGATGGCTAAGTACCAGCATACCGCTGTTATCGCATTAAGGTAGTTATATATAGCATACCTACTGTTTAGGTATAAAGTGCACTATAATGCCTTGTTGTGACCCTACAAAGGTATAAAATTAGTATCCTATATTAATGGTGGCACCTTTAATTAACGATAGCTATAACACAGGTATTGTTTTGCTAATGCAAACACAAATTCCTTTTTATAGGATACATATACAAGAACTGTTATGTAACTCACCAAAAATTTGTCACTATCGGCTACTCGTCCAAGAGGCGACCGCGATCGTAATTTTACCGAAATTATCTATTTGGATGCGAAAGGCAACGTAAATCCAATATGGCCGCCCGCCCTGATGGCGTACCGCAGATCAATTCCGGGAAGTGACAATGACATTTTTTATTGGAATGGAAAACCACTGGCCGCGCATATATCATTGGAACTCCCATAAATCACACGTGATCGCCTATCAAAGTTGGCAAAGTGTATGTGTACTAGATATCCGAATAAATCAGTTCTCTCGTCCGTGAAATTAAAATGAGTTTCGGGTTAAACTAAAATCTATCGAAGTTTTATTTGAATTGTGAATAAGCATCGATTCACTGAACAAACTAGTTCTAAAGTTAGCAAAATAACACTTATGAGGCCTGCGCGGCGCGATGGTTCTCCCATATGATTGTATTAGTTTAATATTACGGGTGCGCCTGGACTTCGGATGAAAGTGATAGCGAAAATATATTTACCTGAACATATGTACGAAATATAAAAAAAAAATTAAAAAATATTTCCAGCACATAATAAGATCAATTAATTTGTATTAATATTGCTACTCTATTCTCTACAGTATGTTATAATGAAAAAGTTTATTACGTAGCTAGGTTAGTAATTTTTCAACAGTCACTTCACGGTTTCAATAGGTCTATTACAAATTTAATATATACGAACAATACAGTGATTTATACAATTGTAGCATTTTTATAAATTTTTTAATTTTTTGAGCATTGATATCCGTAAAATTACTTTTCACATAGCCCCTTAAATGGTTCCCAATTAAACAGAGACCTGGAGCAATGTTTTATTACAACGACTATTGCTGCCAGTGCAGCTGGATGCAGCTGCTCTATTGATATAAATCAGACACGAAACAGTAAAACAGAACAAGAAAGACATGATATTTGTTAAAATCTTATGAGCTTTTCCCGTATATTTCCTTTTTATAATTTGATAATAAATTCGTTACCGTTTAAGTATTTAGGTTATAGTTCTAACATATATCTAACATATAATAACATGTAGATATTATTATAATCGTAAATCAATTGCAAATCTTTTAATAAGTTCGTCGGCTTCGTGGTAGAACGCGCCTAGCATCCGCAGGTCATAAAGAGCAATATGCACCAATTGTTCGTTTCTGTCTTCAACTACTGATATTAACTACATATTGTACTTATCGTTTTTATCAATGTTTTTGGAATAATTATGCTTGTGAAATTTTACATTTTATTGATAAATATTTCTCTATTGATTTTATCAGTTTTAAGTACCTACTCGCCATTTCCATGTAAAAACATTGTAGGACCGCCCAATTGAAAATCTAACTTAAATGCCCATACCTCGAATGCCACTCGATGGCATAAATTTAATATCGTGGCCGAGAGCCGTCCAAAGGAACTTTTGTAACAAATTTCATTTATCTCCTCGTCTCTGAGGAATTTCATAAAATCGATTATTATCAAGATGATTTAAAGTTGAATTTTAATGAAACTCCCTAAATGATATTCTTCGGTGAATTATCGTAAGTAATGATTAATCTGCTTTGTATTCGTCTCGGTATATAATTTTAATGCAATGAATTCTTTTATCGCCTCAGTCCTACCTACATATATTGTTTGTTTTTATCATCAATCTTCTTATCATAGGTACCTAATATTTCAGGTACTTTCATCAGGCGGTACCTAATACAAACCTTTTCTAGTAAATTAATATACATATATGTACTTTGCAAAATTATAGTCGTATGTTATACATAGATACGTGTTTAACTTCATAATACGTAATAATATTGAATAGAGGTTACATTTATAGCTATAAAATACCATTAAAATTTTGTTTGTTTGTAAGAAGTTTGCTTTCATTTTGAGGATATAGCTCAAATACTAGCTGTAGAGGCAGGCAGAAGACGCTGAAACCGGTGTGCGTGTTTAGACTGATAAATGAAAGAAGAAGCATGCCAAGTTTTCAAGGATTTTTGGTGCTCAGCGCCCTCTGCCTACCCCTTAAGGGACTAGGCATAATAATACTAAAATATTTCGTTTAGTATTAACACAATTAAGAAATAGTAATTCCAAATAAGTTTGTTATAAAGTTAGTACATTACAAGTAACTTTATTATTAAATTAATACAATAGGAGAATTTCTTATTTGCGGTTTCAAACTTTTAAGCCGCTCTTCATAGTCGGTGCGAACAATATTAAGTCACGATCTCCATTAAAACTTAAACCGCCCGAACGTTTCGTGTGGCGAAATGTTGCTATCACCCGGATAATTATGTGCATGATATTTTTACTTTATTACAGTGTTATCGACATTATAATCCGCTTTGTCCGTCCGTCATAAATCTCGTCTATAATTAATCATAATCCCGGCCGTGACCGAAGCCGACACCTCCGAGACACTGTCTCTTTAGCCGCCCTTTGGCTCTCCTTGCAAATCAGGCCGCTTTTTATTGTTTTAAAGGGAACAAATGTATTTCCCTTTGCATATAGTACCCGTATGAAAACCTTGATACAGTTTAACGTTGGGATATAAACTGTTCAACTTATTTGGAGAATCATGAAAATTCTCTAATATCTTTTTGTTAGTTTATTTAGGTACAAAAGCTTGGCAAGATTTAATTCACTACGAAAATTTGGTTCAATCGATTTGAAAATATTATTACAGTTAGGAAATGTATCTCACGACATTAAATATATCTATATATCATTGCATCGTCAAATGTTTATGAGTCGACGACAAGTGTTTGTTATTTCAATTTCATCCCTTGAAAATTCTTAAGCTCGCTGTCGCTCTGTAAAGAAAGATTGAAATTAAACGCCACGCGGAGTTGTATCTCTCAGTGGATTCCCGAGGATCTTTTAAGAATAATTATTCCTTATGACCTAATTTCATATCTTTCATAAAGTAGAACTTATACTGCAAATAAAATATTCGCCTTCTGAGTAATGAGGTAACCGTTAATAATGTAGACGTTATCTACACAGATTTTTATAGAAATAACATCAATATAACATTTTCAAGTATAACATCTTGAAATGTATTACGATATATTATTAAAAAAGAGAATTTCAAATCGAAATCAAACTTGAAATGGACATTTGCAGATAAACTTGAACAACGGAAATGATCGCGGTTTGTCATTAAATATACTTCACCTAGTTTTAAACGCAGACATCTTTAGATCTTGTTCATAAGTTTTAATGTCGTTCATCCTGCAGCGTTTCCACAGTCCACAGAGCGATGGATAAAAAGGAAACTTTATTTGCATATTGGGAACAATCTGAGGCAGTTCGGATTCGATTGTCAGGGACGGCGAGCGAAGCGCTTATGAAACTTTATTAAAACGAACGACAACTCTGACTAACTATGATAACAATACTATAGTTAGTAGTGATAATAACAACATATTTTGATACACATATATTTAGAGAAAATAATTGAATGAAAACAATATATTTGATAATTATAAGGAGACCATTTTGGGTCTTTTTCGTAACGAAATGTACCTACCTACAATAATTAGTTTAGTTCAAGTATATTATAACCAAAATTTTTATTTACGCAAATTATAATATTCTTTGTTAAAAATTAGAAAACTGGCGGATAGTCTATGCGAGGAGTGTTATTGTTACGTATTATAAAATATAACTCACAAAATGGTGAGCAATGCGAGATAATTCTAGAATCGTCTATTTATGGTAGAAAATAATTTATCAATGCAATTTATCTCCGAAGTCGTGTAGCAGGTACATATGATTTTATTAGATGTTAGACGTATATTACAAAGTGCTTAGACAATTAATTGCTAGTACTAAAGCGTGTTAAATGGGACGTAGCGCTTAGCGCTGAAATAATTATAGGTTGACGTCAGCGGTGTATGCACATGTTGCGCTTCAGCATGACAGGTTATTCTGACAAATTTCAGCCTTAAGTTCTATGTCATAAAGGTCGCACAGAGCGCCTTCTTGATAATAAATAGCCGAGATACTCGTGGAATGTGAGGGACGGGTACTTGCAACGTTCTACACTTGTAACGTATAAAACATGCTACGTATATGTATATAGTGGATAAATTTAATTTCTGTTATTTTAAAATCCGATATGCATTTTGGAATATTAGCAATTTTTGGAATTATAACCATTGTTGTATATTATACCCATATATTCCATAATGGGAATTATAATTTCGTGAGTTATGGGAAGGTACAATTAAGGTACTAACTCTTTTCTTTTATGTATGTTATACCCATATATATATGTCTACTAAAACATGAACGTAAACTGTGACACGGGGGCTGTACTACACTGCCCTATTTACTCCTCACAGGATTACAGGCGTGATGTTACGTTAAGAATTCGAAACTTCTTCGTCTCGTACAAATAGATTAGAATTATATTGTATCTACTGTAAGCAGATTTCGTGGCACATTATATATAACTATAATTTAACACAAAATCGAAATGCTAGTTCAGATAACAAAATAACCACACTGCAAGCTCGGTTCGGCCGCGCACGTGTAAAATATGGAACGAGCTTCCTCTTGAAGTTAATCCCTTAGCGCTGTATCATGGGACTTTTCAGGAAATACGGAACAAGAGCGTGCCTTTACAAATAGCAACGCATTGGCGAATGCTGGGCAACTACCGTGGGCTATAGTGACTACTTACCATCATGTAGCTTTTCTGGAATTTGGTAAGTTAAAGTAAAAAACTTGATTTATATATGAGATTATAGGAAAAAATGGGATTCCATGTTTGAATATTTTGAGCATGTTACGTTCTATTGAGCTACTACTCATCATGCGACATAATGCATTATTTGTAATAATGAATGTAATTTAAATATTGAAATTTGCGTGTCTTGTGTTTGACATTAATGACAATACATTCATTTTATGCTACCGAGTGATAGCTTGTGTAGATTCAGAGGTGTTTAGGACGTAGTAAAAGCGTCCAGTCCACTGCTGGACGTAGGCCTCTCCAACAGCACGCCACCAAGTTCAATCTTCAGCTGTTCGTTAGTTCGTTAAAAAAACTTGTATGCGACATGTTTCAAAATATAGTTACACTATTAATCTACCCTCATACAAGTACATACAATAGACTTAAGGAAATGTTACGGCTGAATTACTGGCTGTAGGAATTAAAGTTAGTCGGCGAGGATTTCAAGTTAGCTAAGACTGCGCTGTAAATTTGCGCACGCCTCACGTCCCATTTATATTGTTTTATGGTTTCTTTCCTTTCCACGACGGATTTAAACCGGCCAGAAGATACGAATCTTCCACTACTTTTATATCTTGATTTCCGTTAAATATTATCCGTTTAGAGACTTCTTGTAAGAGTCTTCTTGTAAGTACTGTAAACGTCTTTTACGGAATATTGTGTAATATTTGTTATATTTTGAATATTTTACCCCTGTTCCAGTTTATTTGAGTGTAAATATGATGGAGAAAACATATTTTCCATCTTCATCGAAAGATTTTCTGGTAATAAAGAGAATATTGCATAATTTTGAAAGCATTAATCTGGTTAAGTGGTAAAAGTCGGTTATGACTTGGTACATTTATATTCCAATGATTATAAAAGCTGCGACACACGATTCGAGGCATGCATTAAAATTTGAACCCCACGATCATCCATTACAAGGTAACATCGGAATCGTACAAAGCGTATAACATATGAGTAGTGCAAAACAACGACAAGTAAACATTAATATGTTTCTTGTGCGGTGATGTAATGAGCTGGGTTCTCAGGTAGGTCTGCTAAAGATGGAATTTGGTCCGTCCTATGTCCCTTATAGGGTAGGTAAAGAGCACTGACTGTCAAATAAAGGTTCGTTCTTTAGGACACTACTATGCAGTTACAAAAGTAATATTATTATTATTACATTTGTATACGAACAGCAAAAATCATTTCATACAGAAAATGTATGAAGTATTGTCCATGAAACAACATGTCCAATGTGGTTTGCATGAATGAAGCAAGCGAAACCTTTAGTAGTTTCATTGGATTTTTAATACGTGTGCCTCGATCAGTCTATATGCATCTTAAGTTGACCAACAGAGCGCATAACGGATCGTCACGTTCGTTCAATGCGTGTAAATGCGACATGTCGGTTAATTTCGTTAATAGGTTTCATGTATGTATTAAAAATGCTAACGCGATGACGTACGATATACATATGTATATATCCATGCAATTATTTGGAGAAATGCAGAAGTAACTGAAGCGGTATTTTTAATAATAACAAAAATAAAATGTTACGTAAAAAACGACCATGGGTTTTGAACTCATAAAGTATAAACGTTAGTTATGTATGTATGTACGTACTCGTATATACATAAATGGGAGTTTAGGATATTAGTGTCTTTTCCGCTTTAGGATGATGTTAAAAGAAACTTCGCGATGATAAAATGATCCGATTCGTAATAAAAAAAAGAGAAAACAGAGAGAGTACAGTATAGTTCATAAGAGTTTCCAATCCGTCTCAATTAAACAGAGCTCCCGAGAAATGTATTCGGAGGTGCCTAGTTAAAGTTTCGACTTGGAGTGCTCACCCATTCTTTACAAGTCGAATTGATTTGATCGAATCCACCGCGTTAAGTTTGCTGAACTCCAGTAAAGTTGGAGTGAACTTGCGGCATGGAATAGTTCTAACTGTGTAGTAGATTGGAAGTATATCTGAAAGAGAATCATTCTTCATATAACTCGAACATAGGGGATGTGGAATATGACGTGATTTATTCTGTTAAGGAAGTGAACGGGTAAAAGACATCGTATTTATAATATGAAGTAACTTTGTTATCGCCTTATGTACCTGTAAAATGAAAAGTAAAATATAATATATAAATACGTTATTTCCTTTTTTATTATCTATTTAATTTTTTAATATAACATTATTCGAATGAATTCGAATGACACATTATTCTTAGAAATAACATAACGTTACGCCCGTATTATCCCGAAAGAGTAGACAGAGGAGTTCACTGCTCCCACGTGTCACCTTTTGTGTTATGTATAATGTCTAATATATCTTGCGACATATCTATACGTGGCCCTCTGATCCCAAAGTAAGCATCAAGAGAACTCGTATTAAGGTATCCGGACGGCTAATAAACTACGTATATGAATACAAATGTTTGCTTACATATATATTTTAAACACCCAGACACAGAATACTTAAGCTCGTAACGCAAATATTTATTTTTGACGGGAATCGAACCAGCGACCTCCGGCGCATCAATCAGGTTCACTAAACATTGGGGGAGCCAATGGGTAAGTCCGCCAACAATAAATTATTGTAGTATAAACATACGTACCTATGTGTTTTTCACTGCCGCTTTAAATCGGGCAATGCCGCGGAATACATTCTCAATAAGTCTTATCCTAATTTATTTATTTTATGAAGAATTTGCAGCAGTGGTAGCCTAGTGGTTAATAATTCAGCCTCTCATTCCGGGGGTTCTGGGTTCAAATCCATGGCGCGCACCTCTTTATAAAAGTGCGTTTTAAGTTTAAATATCACTTGCTAACGGTGAAGG
>DWEE01001548.1:0-13059 GCA_018245755.1 Parelbella macleannani
TAAAATTAAATTCATTCACAAATTACATACTTATCTAAACATTAATTACATTTTATTTATTATGTCAAACTCGGTTTATTTCACAGAAACAAATGCAATGTGTTCTCACATCAGTCGAATGAACATTAAAACATAGGTCACATTGCAACGAAAATATCTTGTTGACGCCAGCGCACATTACTGGGTCAAACGCAATTACGAGATCAAACGATGTTTTGTGTGTTTGAAAATATTAAATTCAATTTTTTTTCTTGGCAACGATGTTATTACACGACGTTCTGTACAATTAGATCTAGAGCTATGACCAGCTAATGGATAATAGATGGGGTCTAAAAAATTCCTACTAAATCCTGTTGAAAATGGGTCTGGGATATCTATTGTAGAATGTTTGGGAAATAACTGTGAATGACATCAGCGATCTTAATTTTTGCATAGTCGCTTAGCTTTTGATGTATTTAGCTAATGTATAAATAACATTATTATTCATGTATCATCATGTCTTAGGGCTGTGCAGAGAGCGCCAAGTGTCAAACACCTCTTTTTTTATACGCACATGACATTATGGTGCTTCTATGTATTTAAGCACGCTATTATTTTACTTCCGCGGGTTATGGAGTGTCGACGCCATTAACAGGAATAAAAATTTTATAATATAAAAGTGTAAGAAAAATGGTTTCTTATTTCGTCTAATGTTACTTTACTAAGATATTTGCGGTGCCGCACCATTTACGTTTAGCAAGGCAAGGATAAACATCGCAAAAGAGCTTGATCTGCCGCAGCTATTGGGTGTCTAAAGTCGATAACAGCAATAATTTAATGTTTTTAATTTAAATATGTACGTGCCAAATACCTCTTTCGTACCCTATAAACCTTGAACACCTGAACATGGGCTTCAAAATTGAGATTGTGATTAGAATTGAATTTTGTCGTGACCATCCTCAATCGGTTTTTGTACACTGCTGGACAAGGGCACAGCCTTTGGAGAGCCATGGCACGCTGTTGATCCCGATTTTCAGGTCATCGTGTCCAAGCGTTACCAGCCAATTTGCTTATATCGTCACTCCATCTAGCTGGAGGGGTCTTATGACTTGAAAATACAATGAAATATTTGGAAATATACCTCGCGTAAATAGACTGATGATGATGACGATTGTATTGTATGAGGAAATCTTGAAAATGAAATATACAATTCGATATAAATACGGTAAAGCATTCGCTTCAATGCGAAGAAATAAATTCAGTAACAAAATCTTAATGAATCCTTTGCGTTAACAGAATTAGTGCATCAACAGTTTTACTTTGGGAAATCTCCAAGCTTTACGTAACGCTGGGAATATTCCGAGATAGCAAAATGGGAAATTACTAGTCGCTGCGCTTTCCACACGTCTGCACATTTACATGTAAAGTTAGTAAGGATATTCCCGGTTTTAGACTAGGTCAGCATAGCGACTCAGGATATGCTTAGTATGGAATGATTAAGATAAGAGGATGACTTGGACTGTGAGGATGTTTTTTTAATAAGGTTTATTTTTAGTGTTAGTCACTTCTAGTACATTTTATATAGAGAAAAGAATTCATGGCGGATGCTATGCAAATTTCTTCAAAAATCATAAATTGGAACAGGTGTAACCTAGAAAAACAGGGAAAAAAGGAGCGTAGGTCGCCCTCCTACCAGATGGTCTGACGATCTAAAGAAGACGGTGGAAAGCTTTTGGATTCGGAAGGCCCAGGACCGCAAGAAGTGGCGCCGATTAGGGGAGGCCTATGTCCGGGAATGGACATCGAGAGGCTGACGATGATGTTACCTAGAACTGTTACGTTTAGGGAATTTTCTTTCATATTTCATTGTTTGTTTCTCGTATTTTTCAAAACTATACTATGTAAATACAGAGTTACCTTGTGGGTTGTTATGTTATTATCTAATACATTCACTTATTATAGAGCCTGTTCTTATTTATGCTTCTAATCCAAACCTTAAAATCAGTTTTGTTGAAGCGTAGCCTTAAATGAGTCATTAATAGACTTTATTTTCAAAATCGCACAGTGAATGATAGAAAAGGAGAAGTAAATACTTTATAGCGCTCCACAAAGACCCCAAGGCTTTTCCCATTACGTGCAGCGGACGATCGCTATCATTATATGGAAGGAGCTTTTCTTATTTCTAGAACTTTCCTTTGAAAGAGCACTGGGATAGTACGATAAGTGCTGCCCGTATATCATTACCGTTGGTTTAATCTTTTCGAATAGCTTCGTTTAAACACGACAAAAGCCACCTTTCTACTACTATCTACCTTTGTGGTTTCATCCTAGAACTTACTTTTTCTGTCAGCCAGCTCTACCGGATAGGCAGAGTTCTGCGTGCTAAATATCTCTCTCCTAACAGGGCTAACGTACGTATTATAATGGAAAATATTGTATTGACAACCTAAAAGTTCAATAAAATTCCTATATAATATGCCGAACGCATGTTGTGTAATAAAATCGTTTGATAGGCAGAGCGTGCAATTCAAATAAAACCTACCTATATTCCTACTAAAATAGAAATCACGTTCATTAATACTAAAAAAACCCAAATGTGAATCAGAGCTGAAATGTTTTCTGGTAGACTGACATAAAACAGAGAGATACACAGTTGGACCGAATTATGCATTTCATTCAACAGCTGCAATGATAAAAATGCATTCGTAAAGTTATGCACATTGCAAGCGCAGCTCCCGGCGAGATATGACATCGCCTTCTAGCAAATTATGTCCATAAATATCTTTGTATTATTTTAAAAGTGAACGAGTTCTTCTTTTTCAAAATGAGCAATTTCTTTAATAATAAATTTAGCTATAATAAGTCTGCTAACCCACATGCGATGTTACATTAAGTGAAGAAACTTGTGTTCGATGGTGGAATTATAAAACTATCGATGATGATGCAGAATGTAAAAGTTTATTTGTAAATTAGAAAATAATATCATTCGAAATTAAAACAATTCGAAATTGACATATTATAATTTATCTTAGTGGTCGTTTCGACCAGTTATAATACTATGAAAATGAAAAATACAAAGTACGGCAAAATAATGCACAGCTTTGCAAATTAAAAACAAAGTGAAACAAAGGCTGAACTACGGCGGAACTTGAAAAACACATCCAAACCTGCTGTTAATACATGGTCGCGTGAACTGGGCCGGGTCAGCGTAGCCGATGTTTTTACTGACCGCTATACAAACACAAACCATGGTAACATAAATGAAGGTAACATTGGTAACAAGGAAAATTAATAAAAAGGAATATTCTGAAAGAAAGCCGAATATCTAACATGGGTATTAATTAATAGGTAACACACATGAACATCAGGGAACGAAAGGTAACATTAGTAAGAAGAAATGTAATGTAAACATAAGATAAGAATCTACAATATAACGAGACCTAACAAGAACCTATAATCATAAGAACAGTTAAAAATTGTTAAAAATGAAATCTTATACTACATAATATTGTTGCTATGTCATATTTGAATGGTCATATTTGGATTATAGTAACGAACGTGATTTATTGGTAACATAGATGGCATTGGTAACTCCACATAAGTGACAACGTACATACGTACAACGTACGTACGTACATAACGGTGGAATTAATTGTAACGTAAATAACAAAGTTCATTAATATGACTACCGCGAGTAACAGGGAACTATTTTTAAATGTAACTTAAGTAACACAATACATAATTCACAGGTAACATAAGTAACAAATAATTTAAGGAAATATTTCTTATTGGAAATGTCCATTGCGCCTATGTGTATCTGTCCTTAAGCAACAGGTGCGTGGATCCTCGTGTTTCTGCAGGAATGTTGTAGTCAGAATTCATATGAAATAAGTTAGTCATACTTATAAACATAGTATTAATATAAACTATTAGACTCAGCCTTACAGACCCAAGAGCAAAATGCATGTAGGTACATTTGAGGACAAATTGCAGTCATATTTGGAATGCAGATGCTTATATCTGGAGGACCACAATTCCGTGAATCTGAAAACTTTTCAGCTTAAATTTATTTTTATGCTAATCAGTTAATAACTTTTCCTTGTAGAGCTAAGCGATTCGAAATGGTAAATGATTGGAGCATCTACTTACAGGCACGTGTGAATAACTTGAGAATATTAAGGTGATTTCGTTAGGAAACGACGTTTGTTCTGAAACTCATAAAATGTATTGTAATTATATTTATATAGTTACTAGTAATATTTTATTAATAATTAACGTTTTTCTAGTATTTGACATTTTATAATTATAAGTGGAAATATATGAAAATAAATCCGTGATAAACCGATAACTTGACCCAAAAAATCCCCGAACTGTGAACTTCGTGGAAATTTTTAGAGCCGTTTTCGAGAAATGGATTACATGTTTATATTCGAGAATTGCCCATTTAATATTGTAAAACTAATATTTCAAGTAAGATAAGATTTAATACATGCTATTGAAAAATACCCTGCTTTTATGTAAACATCATTGTCGTCAACTCTTTTATTTGTCCATTGTGGGTCTGGTCTCTACTAATAATGAAATGGTTTAAGCATATGTATATTTTACCACGCTGTCGTCTACTACTAATAACATGACAAAGATGATTTTACATTTAACAATGATTAAATAGACTTAAGCTATCTTATTAATATTCGACAAAACTTATAATCACACAATACTTCTCATTTTTCTGATAATTTTTATTGATTGACTGATCACTGGATTGATTTGTCGTTCAATCCCTTGATTAATTGATTGATCGATCATTTGATTTATTTGTCGCTCGATCCCTTGATTACTTGATTGTTCGATCGATCCATTCAGGTTGAATAAGTTGGTTGAACATAGATCTATGGAGAATTAACTTAAAAGTGTTGTATAAATTTTTAAATATACAACCTTTGTGGAACATACGTCTCCAAGCAATATTGCTAAAAGTCTTCATGACTCCGCGCCCATGCATATAGATTTACATATTATTACAAGAGCCACTCCCCTGGATTGGGTATATGTAGTGCACGAACTGCATGTCAATATGAACCGTGGCTTGATATTTCATTTTGTTTCTGCTCCAAAATTTTACTTATTATACATATATTATTTATATTTAATATTCATAAATAAAGTATGTTATGTTCAGGTTATCGATACGAGTTATGAACGTGTACGTATTTTGCTTATATTTCTCAGATAACTCTCGACCTAGCATTGAAATGATCGAGACTGCATTAATTAGGCCGTGTTCTGACGCGGCAGGGTCAAGTAAACATATTTTTAAAGGGATTCTTGTAACTCGTTATCTTATCCGCTGGTCACTTACGCCACTGGGCACTAGGTTAAGAATTATCACGGAATTTACACGTGCGAAGCTTACGAAAAACATTTTAATTTAATTGTTCGCGATATAAAGAGTGAATTCATGTTAAACAAATGTATATAGCTTGCAACGCGTCAGTCCGCTCATTTGACTCACCAGGTAGGAAGGTATCTATACAGTTATTATAATATATTATACATACAATTAATGTATTGTGATAAACCCCATAATTGAAAGGTCTTTTTAAATTTGGGGATAAAGGACTTGCTTTTATTGTCTTAAGAATTAAAGCTTTTTATCGAAACGGGATTTTGTACCTACTTAGAGATCATCTTACCATGACGTATGAATAACCGACTTTAGAAACTGTCCACTGTGATGGCGATACGAGCTCTTTTCGTCCAAGATTGAAGAGGTGTCTCGAAGTTTAGCTTCTAGCTTCGGGTAAATTAATGAGCCTTCATAAGGCTAGGGAGCCTTCGTAGGGTTAGGTTAACAAGATATTTATTATCATATCTTGCGGGCGCATTTTGTACATAAAGTTCGTGCAATATTTTTGGGGTTGCTTGCTATCAGATAATTAGATAAGTACTTCTTACCTAAGCAAAGTTTTGTTTATGAATGACATGTGTTCCGCATATTGAGTAAACCTGGTACTATTAGATTTTTCTAATTTCGAATTTTTGACAGTGACTTGAACTCTGGATCTGTCCATGTTACCCGGTGTATGACAATAGGCTCACCACCTATTCCATGGGACGTTAACGTAACCGATGAAACGTGGGAGTGTACTACACTCTTCTGCCGTCGAGGATTACAGGCGTAATGTTACGTTTATGTTAACACGTATATTATATATGATTGATGTTAATAGATCTAACCTAGTTTATTGTACCTCATAAGGGCCATAAAGGGTCAGTATCGCCAGCGTCGTAAATCCACAAAGAGGACGTATATTATAATTTATTATGTTCGTTGCGTTATTATGGATTATAATACGAGGAGTGATGTATACGTATACAAGTACGTTGTAAGTTGTATGTAAGTAGTACATCAGATATATAAGGATAGAGATATTTGGCTACGGTATGGGTACGCTACATCAACGCATCCATAATTGCATGATGGGCAACAGTCATATCAAATATATATTGTTATGTAACCGTCATATTCCCTTCCTTTCTTCAAATGCCATACCATACACAAAATGGACGACGTATCAACAAAAAATCTATTTTATACGTTGATCTACCTATCAAAAAAATCTATTTTATCGTTTGGTCCACATAGTTGGTATGTATGCGAAAAAATTGTGGTTTCGCGAGTGCATATTGATGGAGCGGCAGATAAAAACATATTTCGATTCACCAGATGTTGATTGGAAAGCGGGAATATTCTGATTTATTGCTGTTTGCTCGTTTCTGCTTGTTTTCAATTACGTACCGGCGATTTCATAGTTTACCGGACGGTCTAGAGCGCACGGTCCATTATCTTGATTTACCATTTCATAATTAAATTGTTTTCCCGCGCTTTTTAAATCGTGTTTTTCACTTTTTTTTGGTATTTTTCAACTCTCTATAGAGGGTTTCAGCGACATTTCAAAGGCCCACAACGGTTGTGGAAACGCCTAAAAAGATTATTGAGGTTTGTGATCTTAAGGCGGTTTTCTTTCTTAAGAACGAAATTTTGATTAAACACATGAATTTCAACAAGAAATGCGCCTTATTATCTATACACAGCGCTTATATTTCGTTGATTTAACAGTTGAATTTTATGTCTTTGTCTATATACATTTTTTTATGGTTATATTTTTTACTCTAATTTCACGAAATAAAACATTTACTAAGAAATTCTTAATTGCAAAGCATTCAGAACTTTTCAAATGTTCCATGTATACCATTAAATGTTCATAACTAATTACCGGTCGCTGGCGTTCCTATTATATGAATTCCTTGAAAACCTTGATGTTTGTTAAAAATATGTATACATGTGTTACCGACTGCACACGTAATCAAGTGTTGTAAAATGCCTAAAGTGTTCCAGTTTTTGTGTGAAATAGACCTTATATTTGCTTTTGCATATTATGTGTGTATATGATGATCAATCGTTATATTATCCACAGAGTGACGGCAATGGGGGAACAGTCCGAATATTTAAATTTAGACTATGTTAAACCCGAAACATTTTATGGACCAACGACTTTTATGGTGCCTGTATTGGCCCGGAAACGAATTGGGCCATCTCTCTCTTCCCATGGGAGCTGTGAAAGGCTACTGAGAGAGCTTAAGGGATTCGCCTATATTTCCTGTTGGGCGACAAGACTGAAAATGTAGTTACATGAGCCGTAAATTGTTTCTTTTTAATATCTTTTAGATAAAGAGATTCTAACTTTAAAACAAGTGATTTCGTGGGTGTCCATAAGAATTATAGGAGGCTATATAACTCGCTATTGTTACAAAATACAAAAAGCAGTGTTAATGATTTAAAATTCAGCCTCTCATTCCGGTATTCCTATGTTCAAATCCTGGCGCGCATCTTATTACAAAATTTGGGATTTTGAATTAAATATCACTTACTATAACGTTGTAGGAAAACATCGTGACGGAATCTTCACCCAGACTTTTTGTAGGCACAAATTTTCATGGAATTGTCAGTGCCATTCTGACTTTTTGTAGGCAGAAATTTTAAGCAAAATTTTGCTGCAATTTATCTTAAATTAGGCAATGTTAGTAAAGATGGTGTAGCGCTTGTATAAATTTGACTAGGAGCGTATCTCATTATTAATCAAACCTCATAAGAAAATCTGTTTGAAAGATCCGCACTGCTACACGCGTTTTTTCCAGGATTAAACGGCCTAAGACCATACTCTGTCATGCTGGAAAAATGCAGATGGACATTCTGGTCAGGCATAATATATTCCGTAATTATTCTCTGTATGTTTCAAGTCTGGATCTGTGCCCGGGTTACGGCAACAGGATCACCATCTATTCCATTGTGGGACCTAAAAGCAACGGATGAAACGTGGAAGTTCTACTACACTCCTCTGCCAACCCCTTCGGATTCACAGGCGTGACATTAAGTTTTCGGTTAGAAGTCAATTCCATATACATATGTACATATGTAACTTTCATGAGATATTGCGAGATTTCATTATCCGGTGAACATTCGCCCTTTGTTACGCAGTTATTGTTTGCCCTTCTCTAAAGAATCTTGACTTAATTTTTTTTTGTCTCCGCCCGTACGCCAGCGCCGTCTGAGTTCTAAATGCATTTTTATAACGCGAGACAAGTGCTCCGGGTGGTTTTTTCCACTTCTCTCTTCTTTGTTCGCTTATAAAGGCACAAAAGGAGAACGAAATCAACGAATTCGAATTAAACAACACGTTGAAACCGAAAAGATAATATAGCACAACGCCTATATTTCCTCGATGGAGCGGCAGAGGAATGTAGTTCAGTTTGATTTAAAAGTTATTTTATATTCCCTACTTTTTCTTTAATAGATATGCCGTGACTGAAAGGGTCTTCTTTGGGTGTTTATTGAGAACGATAAATAAACCGAGTTAAAATCTAATGAATCCAAAGAAAAAAGTCATCGTCTGTGAAAGGAAAGTAAACTCTGTGTAATGATAGATTTTGTGCTTAAAACAATCTATGTACCACTGGCTCTTATTTCTGGCTACCTTCAAACCACAATAAAACTTCTGATTGCCAGTAAAGTTGTAATACGAAAGAAGTTTCTAGATCTTAACACGTATTCTACAAGTACGAAGTTGATGTAAATAGATAATTGGGGTGTATAGTACAAAGTTGTGTTGTACATTAACATGCGGTTTCAGATACTGAGAGAAATAGCCCAACTGTTAATATTGTATAAACCGTTTGATATTACCATTGTTATGACAAACTTGTAATAAATTCCGCTGTAACAGACAATTACAAACATAAACCTTGTTTAATTGGTAAAGGATACGAAGGTCGAACACAATTGCGTCTGGGAAATTGGAAATTCTAGCAATTAACGGTGAACCGAAATTAGTCGACCTATTTCCCGTTTATTCCCTGGCGTGGACGCTTAGCGGGGCAATCGTGTCCCTTTCATGTAACACTCAGGAATTCCTTTTTATTCCATTATATTATATTCCCCAGATTTAGAATTTTACTAAGTAGGTAGGTCAATTATGAATTTTATGTTTTAAATTTTTTTTGGTTTTATGGTTTTATGTGTTGTTATAAGTTTTTTGGTTTTATGTCCTGTACGTACGTAAAACCGAAAAGTACGTAACGTAATTGTTAAGGGCTAAACGTAGATTTCGATCGATTCCTGATTAAAATTTCATTCAAACATAGTTCTTACTTTTTTATGTCAAAACTCCTTTAGATGTCTTGTGGTTGTAAAATATTTTATAAATAGAATAAATGAGTAGAATTACTTTTGGGAATTTGCAGAAAACAGGGTCGACAGCGAGGTTAAGTAAGACTATTCCCAAAAGTGTTGTTCACTACACAATAAACCGGTATATATTTTCTGTCTGTAATTTCCACATTGTCTAGTTTAATAAATATTGTAAAAGCTTAAAGATTAGTTGTCGATATCTCTATCCTCACAGGCCTGACCTGAATCTTCTATATTTGTCACGTTCTTCGTACACGCACGCGTTTTTAAAAGGTTTTCGAGTCAGTTCAAAATAACATGATTATAACGTTTTTTGAATACCCGCATAATATAGTTGTATAGAAAACCAACACATTAATAAATCCACACAATAACAGAAAGAGCACACAGTTGAAGTTTATTACAGATATGACGTCGACAACTTCATAATACATGTTGTAAGTACGATGAATATGTTTTTCAAACGCGCCGTCATCCTAACATTATTGGGCGTGGGTAAATAAAAATATATTCTACTCATTCATGCCTTTCGGGAGATGTATAGCAAACATTCAACGAATTAATTACATTCGAAATTTGAAAACGGTAAATACCTACAGCGTATTAATTCGTAACCTACTAAAATAGCTGATTTTAAATAACGGAAATAACAGAACCCTTACAAAACACGTTTACTATATTTGACTATTTTATTATTATTACTCAATTTGCTTTTATTGCGTCTTATTAAGAGGGTCATTGCACGATCCTAACAGATATTGTTATTGGCATCCTATTGTTTTCTTTTTCTCCGGATACCCTCCGTTTGGACGCACAGAACGTTGTCGTTGTTTCTTTTATTAACCAATTTTATTTTACAATTCATTCGTTTTATATATTAAGTTCGATTGTCTTATTGAAATGGTTAGAATTCTAAATTTGAAAATCTATGAAGGTCAAATAACTATTATAACGTGACGATAAAAAAATAAGATTGAATTATTATATTTCGAGACGTGTAACGTAATATCATGCCTATGATCCAGAAGGCGTAAGCAGAGGAGTGTAATACACAACCACGTTTTGCCAGTTATATTTAAGTCCCACCACGGAATAGGTGGTGAGCAATAGAAACGTATACATGTATTTCAATACCTATTTGGTAACCAAGGTACAGGCTATGCCCAGTTTTGAACCAGATAGAATTATAGAGTTCTCTCAAGATGTTATTATTCGTGGAAATTTTTCGCATAAATCGAAAATTAATCATACCCGCTCTACTCATATTTTCTATAATATTTTGCAACATATTTTATGTCATATCCTACCCGCATTTTTCACACCGCCCCTAACATTCCCCAGTATCTAGTAGGTTTCCTTTTAACCTTGTTCAGGCGTTTTGTTAAGGCTTCGGCTCAGATTACTGTAGACTGTGTAAAATGTATTATCTTCCTATTCATGCTAATAATGTGAACTGCATTATATTTCGATTTCGATCTACGCGACTTTGTCTCGTTTGATGCTTGGTGTAACATGGCTGAACAAGTTCTTAACATCCCCCAGTGATGTGAAAGTGTTGAGTTATCTAGTATCTATTTATTTAATACAAAATTATTGTATATTTAGTACAAATATTATTAAAATTTTATTACATACATATATAAATATATTTGTGTGTGTATGCGTGCGTGCGTCCGTACGTGCGTGCGTCAGTCCGTGCGTGCGTCCGTGCGTACGTGCTCTCTTATATTTTTGGAACCTCTGACTTTCCAAGTAGGAATGCTCATCACACCAGAATCATCCTAGAATGAATGACATGCACTATACCTTTAATAGGTAGGTAGGTATTTAATATCAAAATATAAATTAAAATTAACACAGGATTTTAGTACAACATAAAATGTATTTCTGACATAAGAAGATGTTATACTTGTGACAATCGCGTAAAAATAATTTAAAAATATTCTCGACAAAGTTAATACTGTACTCGACAAAAGAAAAACTCAAGTCGACGAAATTAACACTCTACTCGACAAAACTGAAACTGTTCTCGACAAAATTAACACTCTACTCGACAAAATCATAACTGTTCGCGATAAAATTAATGGTCTATTCGACAAAATAAACTCTACACCTCTTAAATAAGGAAAAAAAACACATGTGTTTATAGCGATAGTTCTCGGTAGTGGAAACAAATTACTCGGAAAACATTGATAACAGAAAGAAAGCACAATATCCAATACATTTATTATGGGGCAGGGCGTGCCCCGTCAGGAACACACCGCCTGTTAAGTTATGTGAACACAAAGTATAAGAGGAAAGCAGGGAATCATAAAAATTACACATTTCAGGCTGTAATTGTACTTGCCAATAATTACTAATATTAATTTCTTATTTTGTTTTTATTAAAATATCACTATATAATTATTTTGTTACAATGATCTTAATTACTGTACAATATACATAGATAGACCCCGTTCATGAGAAGAAAGGGCCTACATGACACATGTTTTAGTAATGCTCTATTGTATTGCCAATATAAATATGTATATACATATCTAATATTACCGACAGTAGTAATATTAGTATTTTACATGTTTAAAAGCAACGTTTCTTATAGTGGCTTGATAAGACCTGATGTGAGAATTCGAAGAATTGAGAATGTAACAGATTTTGTTGATTTAACTAAACTTGCACAAACTAAGAATTTGATATAGGTTATAATTATATTTACTATTATCCGTTTATACCATGAGCGTTCATTCATATCCTCTCCACTCTCTTTGCTGCCCTTCTCTCTATGTTATCCGCCTTAACTCTGTTATGTAACGAGAATATATCTTGTTGAGCATGTCTAAAATATCAATAGAAAAAAATATCTACATGTTTATGCGTAAATAGAGAACAAAAAACAATCGTATTTGAGTATACTCAACAGGCTAGAAATTATCGTAAAGTCATATTGACAAAACTAATGACATTAATTTGTCAAAATTAATGGCTATAAATATTTTTTCATCAAAGGCAAGTACCGAATGATAACTTCTTAACTAACTTTTGAATTTCTTTTTGTAGGTACATATGTATAAAAACGCTATCCGGCTCTCGCTCGCACCGCGAACCGTGTAATGCCTTAATAATGGCTGTGTGTCGAGATTTTTCCCCTCACTCATAAATATGCATTAATGGTAGGTTTTTGACACCGAGTATAATTTAAATTTAAGCCAACGCTTCATACGAATGAGGACTTTATGTAGACTTTGATATATTTACCGTTTAATATGTTAAATTACCTTGTCTACAGTTCGCAGAAATTTCAACGAATTAAGTACATTTTCATTAATAATAAT